>JAECUM010013687.1:0-91069 GCA_016617855.1 Megalonaias nervosa
TAAACACACAGTTTAGTAAGGATACAAATTCATGATTTCTGTATTAGAATAGAAATCCCTACTGTAAAATCAATATTCATGGACATGAAATTAGTAGGTATTAAGGGGCTGATCAGTGACATCTACAAATAATAAGCCACCAAGAAAATTTGTGATTTCACAGTATCAGAGACATACATGGCTGACAGACATACAAACAAAAGGACAAAATATTGATTATAATGAATGAATACAAATAAACATATGCGATAGACTATATGATCTATAAGAATCCAGTAGATTACCTCCAGCCAGCTGTCATTTAAATCACTTCTGTCCCCAACCCAATATTAAAATTGCTTCTACCACTCACTAACCCATAGCCAGAAATTATGTAAAAGAAATATGCTTCTGTAGGGGGCAGTGTTTTTCGATTAAAACATATCTGACGGTGGATCTTAATTTTTTTAAATTGCTTCTGTTGTGGGTTGGTTGAATTTGAAAGTGTCTTCCCCCTGGGGGGTATATGTTTTACTGGAACAGCCCTAAGTCCTTTTTCTCATTTTTACCTTGTTTTTCTAGGGAAATAAATTATTTTGTGAAATTTTACAAAGCTTGTTGTCTTCACTCTTTTCTTGTTACTTTTTGTACGAGCCTAGACACGTAACATTAAAGAAAAGTGTTAAAGATAAAGTCTTCATCTTGAAAATTTTGTTTAACATCTCCATTGTGGATGACACAGAATTATGCATAGTCATGTATGGGTCATATGTGAGGGAATTAGTTTCAGTGGATAATATATTTTTAAAAAATAACCTAGCACAAAATAGATCCTTGTTTCGCATATTTTATATTGTTACGAATATATACAATTTGGAATGTAATTTTTTGTTATGAATACATACATTTTGGAATATAATTTATGGTTATTAATATTTACAATTTGGAATGAAATTTACTTTGCTATTATTCATTATTTTTATTTAATGGCAGGCTGAGCCACCAATCTGAGTTACAGTTATGATTTTCATGATGATGGCAAACAATTTAAATATGGAGGATTTTCTTTCTTCCCATGTAAATTTATATTCTTTAGTACGCTTGCATTTTTATGTCGACTGAAATAGACTTAATGAAACGAAGCAAGTAATGTTAGTTTTATTCATTAATGTGCACATGAAATGTGATTACTTTGCTGTGTGACTTAAGGAATAGAATACTATTGTATGTGATGATTTTGGTTACTTGGGGTTTTCATATTTTTAGACAGTGAATGAAACATTTTGTATGTTTTCAGACAGAATAAAATAATTAAGTTTTTCTGCCTGAAAACATACAGAAAATAGAGTATATCTATTACTTGTCCAGAAAATAGAGTATATCTATTACTTGTCCTCCACCTAAGAATACATGTACAAAGTCTGAAGAAAAGTATTTAAAATGTCACTGTAATACTAGTATAGTTGATATGTGGCCCCCCCCTTCCCCTGGTAACCTAGAAGAGTGGTCCAAAAATCATACCTGCTTTGCAAATAGCCCACTTGCAGATGGTCACCATGTGCGTAATCAATGTACATGGTCTGGTGATATCAAAGCCCACTTACAGATGGTCACCATGTGGGTAATTTATGTACAAGGTTTGTCGATAACATAGTCCTCTTGCAGATGTCACCATGTGGACAACTCGTGGACAAGATCTGGTGAATTTCCACAGTGGTTTATGATTGGATGGACAGATGGAGCTTATCACAATGTCTCCAGATGCTTGCTACAAAAGCAGCAGAATACAAATTATAATTTTTAAAGGGTTTGATATGAATATTTTCACCTTGGCACTACTACTGTGATATTGAGAAATGTAAGTATCACTTGTAATACAATGGATGGAACCAGTTTCATCACTGAATTTCTATCAAGCCCCAAACCTTTTTATCCCATAAATTTTGGTTACCTGAGTTGACACAATCAATGGCAGATAAATGAAAGTACCCAGCAAGTGCTGATTTGAAACTACTCATCTCAAAGACAAAACCATAGGAAATGGTGTTAGTTGATTTGGCTGGTTTACTGAAGACATCAGCCCTTGGACGTTTTGGTCCTAAGACATTTCGGCCCTGTATTTCAGAATTATTATAATTTATTTTAACATTTGTTTTTTTATATACAGAGTTTGAATATTTTAAGTTAAAATTAATTTGAAAAACAATTATTAGAACTGGTTAAATTATTATTATTAAAACTGTTATATTTTTGGGGTAAATTTTATGAACAAGTGGGAAACCAGCTATCAGACATATCTCATTGGGTGAAAACAAGGGTTGGTGATATAGCAAAGCTTTTCCAATACATATTTAAATTACTAAATATATAAAGGTGAAAAATATCTATATTCAACATTTATTTTACATGTAGATAGCAAACAGTTGTATAAACTAAAACATGTGAAACACTTCATCACACACTTCTCAGATATGATGTTTGTCAGTTATATATCAACTGCACCTCTCATGCATTGATGCTTCCAGTGTAAATCTGTACAATTTCCATCAGGAAATCTGATGTTTTCAACTCTCCACTGTTGTATTTATCATATGCCTTCTCAATCTTTTAATTCATATGTGTGTATACTGGATGCTTATGTCGAATGACAGTCTGTTCTGACACAAGTTGCAAGGTGACGTTATGCAGCTTTGCCTAGTGGAGGAGGAAAGGAATCAGTGCATAAAACTGAAGATGGGCCCTGCCTGCCTTGATGTTGATGCAGTTGTGCGACCCTGAAATAAACAGCATAGTTGTTTGACTTGTATGATAAACACAGAAATATATTAGATCATCTATACACTATCCCACTTAACACAATTATTACAATATTCTAGTTTTGACTATCACTAAAACATTCTTAGAAATAAATGACTTTGTTAATAGCATTCAAAGTCAGATGATGAGAAGGCTCTTGAATCCAAGGCCAACATTCGATTCCCACAGGGTGTGTATTTTCTTTTTCTTATCATTTTCTCTTTTGTGGGAAATTTTTGCCATATTTAATCATTTATTTCCTTTAATGACCATTTTTTCCCCATAACTTTATATCTACTTATGGCTGAAATGTCTTAAGGCCATGGTGTCAAGGGCCAAAACTTCTTGCTTATTTGGGATTAAAATGTCTATGGCTGAAATGTCTAGGGCAGAAGTATATTTGGGCCAAAATGTCACTTTACCATTCTACCATTTTGCAGATTCATTGATTCAGTTTATCAGTTTAGTGATAAGCAGGTTACAATGCTGACGTACCCTACATATTTGCAAGGGAAGCAACCTTACATACGACTCCTTAAGTCGAGAGAATAAATATACCATTACATGCAGTCTAGCTTTCATTATTGTTGATATCGTTAATGAGATGAGTCTGCTATCTTATCTAAGCAAGAAAACCTGATGAAGTTTCCAGTTTTAAAATACAAGGATTTACAAATTTTATAAAAGCACAGGGCAAGTTGACTGGAAAATTGAACTGTTTTTGCTCTTCTAACTTTTGTATCTGCATTCTAACCCTTTTTCATCTACATATCGGTCTTCAGGTATTATTTACACACACACACACACACACACACACACACATATATATATATATATATATATATATATATATATATATATATATATATCTATATTGATAACTTTAATTATTGGCATATGGTTTTAAGATGACAAGAAAGATAAAAGAAAACAAAAGTTGAAATAATTACAATGCCATTTCCTTAAAATATCCCATATTTTATTTTATCTTCTTTTTTCACTTATGTTGGGATATTATGCTTGGGGCAAGCTCAGATTTCCCAAGGGCAAGTTCAGTTCTCCAGTCAGCTTGCCCTAGGAAAGCTGACATTTATAAAAATTTGTAAATCCTGGGTTATGGCATAATCAGGATTGAGGCCATGGCATGAGGAAACATGTTAGGGGCATAATCAGGATTGAGGCCATGGCATGAGGAAACATGTTAGGGGCATAATCAGGATTGAGGCCATTGCAGGAGGGAACATAGGTTAGGGGCATAATCAGATAAATTGACTAAATTGAAAAAAGTTAAATGTTTTCAGGTACTTAGAGCAGAGAGTATCATCACATAAGTATGAAGATATACAGCAACAGCTAGCTGAAACAAGGAGCAGGTGAGATTGAGCTTTTTGTGTTTTGAATGATCATCTAAACCAAAATTAATTGATTTTCAAGCCTATATAGTGTGTTCACTCTCCTGCATCTGATAAAAGAGTTTTGTATTTCTTCCTTAGATACCTGATTAAATGCAAGAGCAAAATAACCTTTACCTCCTAAGCTTGAAAAAGATGTTCATTGCATATTTTGGGTCGTTTTTGCAATAAAAGTGCTGAAAGGTCTTCTATTGAGGTGGAAGTCAAGCAAGAGTGGTCTGCCCTTGGATAGAGGGATAGGTTTATTCCTCTCAATCAGTTCTGGTGTGTTGTCAGCACCTATGAGATTTCTTATCATAGGAAAATGTGCTTGACCTATTTTCAGTCGAAATTTTACACTCTGTCATAGATGAATATTTTGTACTTCAATGGTCAAATTTTATTGTATAATTAGCTATGATTCCATGTTAATTGTCTGCCCAAATGATCTTACAATTCATCTTAAAACTCAAGCTGTTTTTGTAAGTCTTATCAAATACATGATACTTGTTCCAAGTATTGAGATAATTTCTTTGATTTTCTCTGAAATTATCCTAAAGGTGAAGCTCGTTTGTGTGATTCATTGAACAATATTGCTGATAGAAATGTTTGTTACAGTTTTGTTTATGAACATCCCAATTGGGAGCTTTCATTAAATTTTTCCACGTGAATGGTGTGTGACATTGGTACGACTATTGATTATTTGCTTGGGTCTCAATTCTTGCAGTTTTGTTTGAAAAAAAACCAAAAAAAAATATTTTTATGGGTACTTAGATTTGTGGATTTGCCTAATTTGCATATTTTTAGGTATTTAATTTTGTTGATTAACCTCTGTAAAGACCCAAAATAAAGAACATGAAAGAACAAAACTCTGCCAGCAACTAACAGCAGTCACTGTAATGGTTAACATAATGTTACCATGGTTACCATGCAAGCCATCTGTGTCAGCCACTGGAAATCCACTTGTCTGTTCCCGCAGAGCCAAAAGGTTTGAGAGTGGTTTCAGTATCTGCTGGACAGGTGGGTATACCAGCAGCTATGCTGCAGGTGACAGTGTTCCGTTGCATCTTGTGGGTCAACAGAATTGCATAAACATTTTTTGGGTTGTTGTTCATCACTTACACACCTCTCATTGTATAGCTGCTGTTTAAAATCCTGGCCGTTGTGTGATTGTCAGCGTACTGTTTGATGCAGTCTTCAAACTCACCAGAATTGCATGACATGCCTTGGTACTAGCAGTGGCTTTTCAGTGCTTTGGTGCTTGCATCTCGAACCTTGGCACTGACGCTGGTCTTTCAGCCTTGGGGGTTTCTTGGGGTGGGGGGAGGGAGTGATGACCCTGACCTCTAGTAGCT
The DNA here is from genome assembly GCA_016617855.1 of Megalonaias nervosa. NCBI lineage: Eukaryota > Metazoa > Mollusca > Bivalvia > Unionida > Unionidae > Megalonaias > Megalonaias nervosa. The sequence goes on from JAECUM010013687.1 coordinate 5,522, forward strand.
GAGTAAGACCATGCATGGTTATATACTATGCATGATAAGATCTCTAAATAACATTTTTTGTATGACTAATTCATTATGTGTGGTTTTATTGCAGATATTAATTTCCAAATGGTTACCTCTATCTCCATCTTGTCCTGTGACAAAGCTTTAAACCTACTGGCATTTACTTCTGTGTTATTTTTGCAGACATAAAGCTGTCACACTGATTGCAGATCTTATGTTCTACTCTAATTCCAGCTCCACGCTTCCAGCATTGCTGAAATTCACACCCACACACACACTTAACATTGTGCAACTGTCAATATTTGCCAGTGTTTGGTTGATCACCAATCCCTCTTCTACTCAGCTTTAGTTACTAACACTTTCTCAGCTCAGGTATTGTCTCACTTGACGCGTATACTGTACCATGGATTGGCATACCCTTAGCCAGTATGTACCTTGCTACATGTTCTGCTTACTGTGATGCACCTACACTTGTTTGCCAGGAAAAAAGTTTTTGGCCCTGCTTGAAACAGTCCATCTGTATGTGTGCCTTAGGGTCCAACAAGTGGTTTCAGTGCTTGACTGATTCATCTGTATATACCCTTGCATTGCTTTCTGTGATTATAGGTATCAACAACAATAGGCAGGATTAAGTGTGAGAGTGCAAGCACTAGAATCAGGTTCAGAATGAAAGCTGAAGACAGTAACTCCAGCTGTATTAATGTGGTGCAGTCTGGACCATACTTATGATGTTTGCTGTCACTGGTCAGAAGGAAGGTGGGCAGTTATCACAGTCAAGCAGATTACACAGGCTAATGAGAGAGAACATGCACACACAAGGATGTGGATGCCATCAGTCTTGCCACTGACATCTGCCTCAGTTGCCAACCTCCTTATGACCTAATCACTAAAGGCAGAAAGATGGCCAGTTTAGAAGAAGATCCAGCAGTCTTTGCCATAATGGGCTTCCCCGGCAGTTACGATGATACAGTTGCCCATAGTGCCACAGCCAGAACATACCATCACAGCACTGACTACCAATCAGTACAAACATGGAGTGGTGGCCCCCTCTTGACCAGTCCAGGACATTCCATCACCAGCTAACCCTGGTACTAACTTTGATCTCTCCCATGATACTTGATAAGCAGTATTGGACCTTGCCTTCAGACATCAGCTAACCTTGGACTATGTTCATTCCTGTTCTAACACTGCATCAACCGATGCCTTCTACTACCAGTATCTTGATGTCTCTTCTCTGTAGACCCTGTGCCAGTTCCAAGATACAAACTGTGCCTAGCACCTGGTCAGGTCATTATCAGTCCAAGTTCTGTCACAGATGCCCATCATACTTGGCATGAAATCTGGTTGACCGTTTTCCATTACTATCCAGCACCAGATCCATGGAAGTATCATGCACTGGCTCCAGACAGGATCTACCCTGGTGCTGGTTTACAACCCAGAACTTGCAGTGGTACATTTCTTTATACCCAATACCCATTTTGGATCTTTGATGACACTCAAAGTATACCATCTGGTGATAATTGTCCCAGTGTGCAGGAGGCTTCTTGTCACCCCCGTCTTATCAGCTCATAGACATGTGCTCACAAGCACTTCAATTCTTCCTCAATATTACAATTTTCAGTGAAGACTTGACCCCATGTGCATTGATAGAGTAAGTTTTGTCTCCAGAGTTCTGTTGTTCTTCTCCTGCTACATTGATCTCTTAACTCATGAACCCCAGAAGATTCTTGTCATTTTCGCCTGAAATAAGAGTAGAAAACACATTTTGGGGGCTGCATCTGAATACATCCAAATAAATCTGCATCCAAGTGATTTCCATTTGACTTGATGCCTAGTTGTGTTAGAAACCCTTTGCATACATACATACATCATTGATATGGTTGCATCTTTCAGCCACCAGCTCTTAGAAAGTGTCACATTCCTATCCAAGTATATGCAGCTAAAAGACCAAAGCCATCCTCAGAATACAAGCACTATCATCCCTCCTATTCTATGGCCAGTCAGATTAAAAGCAGATCTCCACTGTCCTACATGAAGATCTGAGAGTGACCAGTTAGGGTTCATGTTCTAGTGACCTTTTGAGTTAGCTAATGGAAATACAGCTTTCAGAAATATGAAAGGGAATCAAATCATTCAGCACTCACTGATGCTTTTTATTCATACTGCTCAGTCTCCCAGATGTGAAGATATAATACTCCATCTGATTGGCTGATAAAATTGTGTTAATAACATAGGTCACCAGAACATGGCCCCTAAGCAGTTACTGTCAGAACTTAACGTAGGACAGTGGAGATGTGATTTTAATCAGATTGATTCTATGGCCACATAGAGGTGGTCAGGAAACAGGCACTCTTGCAAATTGTATTTAAGGCATCTAGATCAAGTTCATTGCCCCTCCCCTGCTATCTATTCTCTACCGATGCACTAACCCACATAAAGCTGACATTCTGAAACAAGAAATAATCTCCTTACAAAAAAAATGTTCACAACATAAAATTGCATGGACTTTACCCCATACTTCTTCTAGTTCTCAAGCTCAAACTGGTCATAAATGTAAGCTCTCTCAGCCAACACACTCAGTCAACAAGGTCCATAATGGATGTACTTAGATCATTTCCCAATGCCATTCGGCAAGGAGACTTCACAACCTGCCTTGACCCCCTTAGATGTGTACCATCAGGATCTTGCCAGAAATTCCAAAGGTTTGGATACAGAAATTTCATGTACCAGTTCAGGACAATCCATTTTAGTCTGAATCTCTGTCCCAGGGTGTTCACATTGATCATGGACAGAGTCTTGTTCCACGTCCATGTACCTGGATGATATTCTGCAAATGCATCAGATAAGCAGTCTGTTGTACCATGATATGAAATCCCAATATTTCATTTATCTGTGCATGGACCCATTGGGATTGATATGGCACCTGAAGTGGACTGAGTGAATCAGAAGATTGAGACCTTGCTTGTTCTTAAACTTCTAAAAGGCAGGGACAGTACTTTTTGCTCAGGTTCTTTCATCATGTTCCCATTGGGTTATTCATTCAGCCTTCAAGGAAGTAGCCCAAGACTGGATAAATGTTTTACCAATATTGGGTCTATGGATTAGAGCAGTTGCCACCTGCATATATAAATGCAGTGTTCTCAGACTGTCATCATTCAGGTCATGGAATGGATTTCAGAGGTGACATCCTTCAGCTTTTACCTAAAAGACCTTTCATCTCAGAGGGTTCAGTTTGACCATTGCGCCCCATGTCTGCAGCATGACAGGATATCTTCTCAGGTTACTTAACAACTTTATAATAATGAGCTCACTATAGTGACCATGTGCTAATGATAACCTGTGTCTCACATGAGACTTGAGGCTGCTTTATATGCGTTGGGAAAAGAGATAGGGACAACTGTGTGACAAGGATGCAACTTCCATGTGCCTGTTTTAATATGTTATGATCAGGGAATATATTTAAAGAAGAAAGCAAATTTTCTTGCAATCATATTTTTTTAAATATAATACACTGCATGATCATAACATGTACCTTCCCAAGCACCCTCCCTGATTTACATTCCTGGAAGATCATAAATGTATGCCCCAGTAGGAACTGGTAGTTGACATGATTCAGCTGCAGTCACTGTCCAAGGTTAGACCACTTTTTTCTGACTTCTGCCTCAGCAAGCAGACAACATTTTAGCGCTTTTGTTCCTAAAACGAGTCCAAAAATTTGTGAACATCTTTTTTAGCTTCAGAGGGTTGGATGTGCACTACATGGTGCAGGTGTTATTAAACAAACATTTTGCTCCAGAAATTTGTTTTTCTAAGTTTGTGTGTTCTAACCATCATAATGGTCAGAATATTAACAGCATTTACTCATTCAATCCATCGCTTAGGATCTGACTTTCATGTTCATCCTTACAGTTCTAGCAATACATCCTTATCTACAGTCATTTGATTTGTCTTTCAAGTCATTTAAAATTTATGATTTAAACAAGTGTCAGGGTTTTGCTTACAACAATTGGGAAGTTTAAGATGTGATGAAATTGCATGATGAATGTATTGTACAGTATATTCAAATGCAGTGTGGACCTTGTTTATTTCAGGCTAATAAAGAAGATCAGCTGCCTGCAGGCACCACTGAAAAAGTTCCCAGACTACAGAAAGCTGTCTGTATTAAAGGTAAACATCATTAAAGCTAGTCTCTGTCTTTCAGCTTGATTTCTGGTGTTACTTTGGTACAGTTATTGCTTTGTCCATTTGTCTGTTTTAACTGTCCATCCACATTATTTAGGCTGGAAAACAAAATGTCTTGGCATCATTTGACATATTGTATTATATGCTGAGTGACAAAGAAACACCAAATTTTCTACCAGATTTTTGTTACTGCAAGCTTTTCCATTTAAAGTTTTCAGTGAAATGGCACTATTTCTTTGATTATTTTAAGATAGTTTCTGAATAAATTTGATTTACCCTTTGTTGTATAGTGTAATTATGCCCTCTGATACCAGACTCTTTACTGCATAGTTATGCAGCCATGTGGTCATGTTGGAAAGCTTTCTAGTAGCTTCCTGTGGGTCAGTGGTAATTACCCTGGTTTTCCAATGTTCTTGCTATAAACTAGCTGCCATGTATAGCCTGAAAAGCTAAAAAAAATTACATTAAACCCACAGCAACAAAAACAACATCACAGTTATGCCTTTTGATGCCTTTGATAACAAACCGAATAGGACGTTAAAGCTCTACAATAATGGTATTTTGATATCCATGACTATCACTTATATAGCTGATAAAATTAAGTGTCAGAGAAAATATTTTCTTTAATCACATGATTAAAAAACTGTGCAGTTCAGTTTATCTTTTTTATATAACAGCATGTCTGTGAACATGTGCTCAGTATTCATTTGTAGCAGAATGATATAATTTGAAATTTTAATATGACAGTTGACCGATTTTTTATAATGAAAAATTCCATTAATAACAGTAATATTTTTCCTGCTAGTAGTGCATTGCTTTAATTTTCTGGGATTCCTAGTACTTAGTCCAAGCTAATTATTTCCTCCTCCAGTTAGTATTGGCAGACCAGAATCGGAAAGACACAGAATATCTTCATCTCTTTCCTTTGACTACACATGTAGTACACCTGTGCCATATTGCTCATCAAAATTCACCTTCTTTGTCCTTTTTAGGCCATTCAAGCACTTTTTGTGTCAACTTGATCTCCTCAGTCCTTGCTTTATTTGATTATTTTCTGTATTCCTTGTGTTAATTTTGAAGGGTTTTGCACCTTGCTAATCCCCTTCATAGTTCCATACCAGGGTAAGTATTGTCTACCCAGTTTGGGTTCTCAGAGTTTTGGTGTTGTGTTTTGCCACTTTCACTGCTCAGTATGTCACATGGTATGGATAAGTGTAGGCACAGGAAGGTCTCATGGAACATGTACCACACCTATCTATTGTGCAGACCTGTCAACCCTTACGATTTTGCCGTAGTCTTATGGAAATGACCTCTAAAATATGGACTTAGAGAATAAAAGCAAAATTTATGGCAATAGGATTGCAGTAAAATCCAGATACTGGCATGTCTGTATTTGATTTGGATCTGGGTTTCACATTAGATTCAGTGCAGTTGGTCAGAGAACTAGACCAACTTTACAGGAGTACTTAAGAAGCTTTAAACTGCATGTATTGTTTTTTTATGCAAATGTCTGCATAATCAGGCTGCTGCTTATTTGTTTTAAAAATGGCATCTATCAATCAATACATTTTCAGAACAAATGGGACAGTAAACTTCTTAAAATGTTTTAATAGTCAGTACAGAAGAATAAAATGGAATATTCATATTCTTGGGGAGAAAAAAGCAATAAGGACAACAGTATTGATTTGAGTATTGCATATGGCGGGAGAGATTATTGCCTTTGCCACAGCCATGAAATTTAATTTTTGTTAGGATTATGTCAAGTTGAGAGATGGCAAGAAGCCATTGAGCTCCACAGAGTATAAAACTGCTGTTTGTGAGACTGTACTGGAGGTAATGAAGAATCAGATAAACTTTACAGATTACAGAGGCCTAGTTGAACATAATGTTTGCTTTCACTACATCAGTCTTGAATCACACTTCTGGACTTTTACATCAAAGTTTTCCAGCTTGACAATAGCAGTCAATGATATTTTGTTGCACCTTACTGAAAACTGGTCTAACTTATGAGAAAAAAATAAACTGCATTACTGAGAAGGTCTATTAGGGTTGGCAGGTCTGTATTGTTGTGCATGCATGGAAGGATGACACATTGGCAATAAAATTGCTAAAAAGTTGTGTGCTGGAGGGATCAAATGTGGTAATAGGCAGAGATTTGCTGCACATACATAGAGAAGAGGAAGGGCACCTGTTTCTCTGGATGACCCCCTTCCCACAGGAGATCTGGATCTCTTCCTATGTTGGGGAAGCCAACAACCCCGTGGAGCTGGAATGTACTGTCATCACCATGGTTTGAAATTGGCCAAAGGCCAAGGATTCCTGACACTTGTTAGGAAGCCATCAGTAAGAGATTAAGAACCCCACCCAAAAGCGACTCATACCTCCAACTTTGGAACAAGGCCATGTGCTTTAAAGAGGTGTGTTCACTGCTTCAGTTAATTTCTGCAATTTCAGTATGCAGATATGACCAAAAACTACCAAAAAAAATATGACTTTTTGATGAGTCAGAAATGTTAAATTGATAATTTTACAAGTCATCAGTTCAGAAAATATACAAATGAAGTCACTTGAATATTTATTTATGTTCAACTTCTATGATTGTTTGTTTGGTAGTTCATAGTTGTCACCTTGTCACGGTGGATTCATCTTTTGAAAGGCTTGTTGCATGTTTGTAATTCTTTATTTTATGTCTTTTCAGTATTATTATTTATAATGCATAATCTTACTTGTAATTGATAAATCAGGACTGCTTTCATGCTCTTTTCTTCTCTTTTTTCATCCAAGCTTTTCAAAGAGCTGCTAAGACTTATTTCTTATTCAGTAGCATTTTTAAATTACTTCTGCCAAGAACATAATTCACATTGGATTCTGCTTTGATAATGAAATGGTTAGGAAGGTTGAGATCATCAGACTTTGAAATATTATGACCTTTTGGGGATATAGAAAATACAGATAAGGAATAAACTTTGCTGTAACTCACTTTCCATGTATAAGATATATTGATAAAAATTAAATTAATTTTATATTGATTGTTTAGTAACTTTTTCAGGCAACAACAATGATCATGACTATATAAAGATAAAATACAGTGAGGTATATGACACTGTCATTTGAAGTTTCCATTTCATGATTTTGCTTAATATAAAATTTATTGTTTTCTAAATTTACAGAAAACAGAAAATAATATAAAACAATCCAGTTTGGAAAGCTTAAGTAAAAAGAAGGACATTTGACTCATCTGTACAATTGTGACATTATCTTTTCAGCATAGATTAGAGAATTTGGTCAGTGAACCTAAATTATTGGTGAATGGGTAAAATTTATGTGATTTTTTTTTTGTTGCCTCTTTTTCACAAGTGATAACAAGGTAATCAGTCAAGAGAAATGAAGTTACACTTTATTCGACTACATTTTATAAAGTTGTTGTGTGATTATTTTAAGTTATTACACCTTGTTTAACGAATCTTACTTCAGAGATATTTCCTAAACTTTTTCATATGTAAGTTTATTAGTTTTTAAATAGAAACATTTTTCTCTTTAATATTTATACACATAAAGGCTTTTCTTTAAAAACCTCCATATATATGCTTCTTTTGTTCTTACAGTAGAACCTGTCTTGAAAGACCACCCTTTCTGCCATAAAATTATGGTCTGTCAAGACAGGTGGTCACTCATAACAGGTCACAATGCTGTATAATCATTAAATTTGTGCATTGAGAATATGGTCTCTCGAGACAGGTGGTCTCACATAGCAGTGGTCTTTCAAGACAGGTTTCACTCTATTTGCAGTGAAGGTCCAAGCTAGCATAAATTGTGATACAATTACAAATTAAATGCATTTCATACAGTATTTTATGAGTCAGTTATGTTCCACAGATCTTTCTGATGTCACGATTTTAAAGAAGTGTATTGAACTTCCCTGTACAGTTGATTTTCTCCAATTAAAATATTTTTCCTCATTATGTTTACTCCAATTGAAAGTTGTTTATGAATTTTTGAGGTAAACTTTTGTACTTCATTGGTGTCTGCATAAAGAATAGCATATACATTTGTACACCCATTCATGGTCACAGGCATCAGTTTGTAGTGGGTATCATAGCTCTTACCCCCCCCCCCCCATCAGAGGAGGGGTCTGATTGTTGCCAGACAGCCTCTATCATTGTCATCTTGTTCACAATTCCAACCAAATGGATGTTGTTGTAAACAACCAGACAGACTGATCACTGTCCTTTTCTAGTTTCTAGACCAGTCCATATTTAGGAAAAACTGTCATGTGCATCCAATATTTGCTTTGGCTAGTTTTAATATTTTTAAATAGATTTGGACAAAATCAAAATGTGTAACTCGTACATACATGTGATCTAAGGGATGTAACTCCCAAATTTATGGAAATTTAAGGAATTATTCAAAACTTATCGATGACACAAACTACATCACATGTTGTCTGAAAAAAAATAGACAGGCCCATGCAAATATGGCACCATGTTAGTAAAGAAACTCACATTTGGTTTGAATGCTCAGAACATGACAGTGTTACGGCTCCCCTGGTGACTATCGGGCTAGAAATTATAAATTGATGATTGAAATGAATAAATTCCGTGCATTTTTTTAAATCCTTGATGCTTTTCATTTTTCAAATTGATAGGTGGGTACAAACAAATGGGAGGGTAAACAAATACTGTAGGTTAAGTTTTTGACTTTAGCTCAAAACCACATCTTTTTTAGCACCCTGTATACATACTATTACACCTAGATTTGTGAAATTTGATCAAGGGGTATATTTTAATGATTGCCACATCCTCATCACAAAAGTAGGTCACTAACTGATATTTCATGATTTACTGCCTTGGTTTTGGCCTTTAGTACTTATGCCAGAATCATAGAAAGATTTGATTGTGTGCAGAAAATTAGCCAAGATCATTTTAGTCTGACTTGATCATCAGCATGATAATGTTTACAATAGTAATGATGTTATTTATTATTTTCTCATTAAAATGATGTTTAATTATTTCCAATATGCAAAATATTGAATCTGCCAATTAATCATGTGATATTTGCATGTCTTATTTTCATTCATATGCCACAAAATGACAGATGTAAAATGAAAGCTAATGTATTGTCTCTGTTGAGTTCACTACTTTTGAATAGTATGTGATTCAGACATTGATCTCTGTGGCTATTTCATGATTTTTGGTGTTGTCATTGTGTAGATAATTAAATGCCTGTTACGCCAGAAAATGAGAAAACCTAGGCATTCCATACTCTTAAATAGAGAAAATTCAAAGTATGACAAGTTTTGAACAAAAGAAGCTCAGTATTAAAGAATATTTAAACACCTGTAATTTTTCATAAATTTTAAAAAAAGTTTGCTTAGTATTTGGCAACTAAATGCATTATCCCATGCATGCTGACAAAGGCATACTCGGTATGCATTCAGTGCTTGTAACAAATTGCCTGCTGTTAAGTAAATTATCCTTGTACAAAAAAGTTAAGTGATTAAGGATTTAAAATTACTGACAGTAGACAAATTCTGTGTAAATTAGACAGTTTATGTCCAAACTGATGTACATTAAATGATTATATAAATTTAGTGTAATTTCTGATATATGACTCAGTGCACAATTCTGTGTAAATTAGGCTCTTCAGCCTTGAAACTGATGCACATTCAAGGGTTAAATCAATATGTTTCTTTTGCTGTTTGAGTGTTTTGTTATTATAATTTTTACGAAGTTGTGTCCCCATTACAATAATTTTGCATAAGCATGTCACTCAACAAGTACATGTAGAAAGCAAAGCTCAGTAGTATTTATTGTTTGTAAAATAATTAATTTAAATGTGCCATGTTAGAGTTGGCTTGCTTTAATTTCTGAACATGGATTCATGGAGCTCTATCACAGAAATTGTCAAATCATCTTTTGGACACCATGGCTAGAACAATTTTTTAGAAGTCATTCAAAATGTGAAACTTGTTTGTTCGCCATTCTTGGTAATCCAATATTTTCACATGGAATGGTATCAGATTATTGTAATTATTGAATATTAATCCAATGCAAGAAGATAATCCCATCTCCAACTTTTAGAAAATGTTGGCAGGGTGTATTTAAAAGCAATCTTGCTTTTGAGAAGCCCATTTGCACCATTTAAAGAAAGATGTAGTATATTTATCAATATTCATGGACCTTTAAAAAATAACAAATTCATTAAATTTAGTACTTTCAATTTAAAATAAAATACACAAAAAAACTTATCTTTCTAGTCCAGCCTAATTCAGCAGAGAGATTTGCTGTCTGAACAGATTGACGAACTACAAGGGGCCATTGAAGAGGAGGAACAGTGAGTTTCTAATAGAGTTTTCTAAGCCATTGATCATGTCCCACTTTGATGAAGTTTGTATACTCGACCCAAATTTTATCTGTTATGAAAACTAGGTGAAGATAAATTGAGCATTTGTTAATATTATGACTAAAGATGACTTTAAAAAAAACGACAGTTAAAATGCCAAGATTTTACACAGCTTTTCAAATGAACATTATTGAAAGTTTTAGTATATATTTAAACATGAACATTTCAGAAAATTTGATGTTAAAGCTGACCTCTGTATTTAGTTTTCTTTAAAGTGGTTTTATGTTTCATTTCTCTTTGGATTCTGTCAAGGGGAGTTAATTTGAATCCACATGAAATAAATAGAACAGCCATGAACTGCATGCACTCCATGTATGCTGAGATTATGGGTATATAAAATGAAGAAAGATGGTTATGCCATTTTTCAGCATGTATTAGGCATTACATGGTAGCCAGTGTAGTTGGTGGAGGAAAAACCTGGAGAAAATTGGAAGCTACTAAGACAAGAGTCCATGTGGACAGAGGTGAGATGTCACTAATCTGTAAAGGTGAGCACCTTTAACCACTCTGCCACCCATGGTCCCAATAAAAAAAGAAATCAAATATACTGGATATAGGGATGTAAAAAATGTTGCTTCCCTAAAGCACCGTATATTCTCACTTTTTAAGTCCGGTCCAACTGCAAACTGTATAGGCCAAGATCTGCCATTGCATAATCAGTAGAACAAACAGCATAGATCCTGATCTCTAGATGTTTTATATATGACAGCAGATCAGGGTCTGTGTTATGTTGAAGTTGGACCTGACTTAATTACATCTCTGAACACATGGAATTTGTAAAAGGAAACAATTTACTATGGTCATGATATCCTTTGAAGTATACATGCATTTTAGCTAGTAATTACAGTATAACATATACACAACTACTGTGTTTGTGTAAAACATTGTGAAATTGAATACAATGTTTTCGTTATTGGTGTGTTAATTTAAATTATGATTGTATTTCAGAGAACTGTATAAACAAGATGAAGTCTCAAGACACAATGAAAACGAGGAGGAAATTTCCCACTGTGAGGTGAGATTAAATGTATTTTATACAGCTAGGAGGAAATTTCCCACTGTGAGGTGAGATTAAATGTATTTTATACAGCTAGCACAGTCAGAGCCAGATATAGTCAGTATATTAATTGCAGGCAGGTAATTGACATCCATTCACCATATGTTCAGATAGTGTTGTTATAGTACAGCGTTCTCAAACTAAAGCATTTTGAATGAATGAATGGATGTCACTTGCTTGCCTTTACTATGATACTCTATATTTTTGTTTATTTGCACCATTTCGACTTTGTCTGTATTGTTTTCTTGCTTCATGATGATGATGAGTGAAATGGCATATGCAGGAGCATGGTTTTCTTTTTCTGATACATAGTTTTTAGCTCTACTGGCCATCTTGAAAATCTTATTATTGCTATGCCTCCTGAAAGGATGGTCATATCAACATAGGGTTTTCACTAAAAGATTTCTTATGATGTCTAGTTAGTTTGAAATGAAAATGGTGCTGATCTGATGTCTAATATGGCCACCATGGTAGCCATCTTGAAAATCTTGTTATGGCTATTTGTCCTGAATGGAAAGTCATTATCATCATGGAGTTTTCACCTGAATACTTCTTATGATGACTTGCTGGTCCTAAATTCAAACGGTGCAGCTCAGACATCAAATATACCCATCACAGAGACCATTTTGAAAATTTTATGGCTACCACTCCTGAAATGATGGTGATGTCAACATTTAGTTTTCACCAGAAGACTTATTATGATATCTAGCTGGTCCTAAATGAAATGTTTGGTTGCCACCATAGCAGTCATCTTGAAGCTCTTGTTATCACTACTCTGAAACAGAAAGTCATATCAACATGCCAACATGGGGTTTTCACCAGAAAACTACTTATGATGGCTAGTTTGTCACAAATGAAAATGTTGGCAATCTGCCACCCAATGTCACCACCATGGCAGCCATATTGAAAATCTTGTCACTGCTACTGCTAAATGGATAGTCAAATCAACATTGGGTTGTCACCAGAAGACTGTTTATGATGTCTGGTTGGTCATAAATGAAAATGGCATCAATATAACCTCCAGTATGGTGACCACAATGGCAATCTTGAAAATCTTGTTGCTACACCATCTAAATGGATTTTCCTGTTGACACTGAGTTTTCACCTAAAGACTTATTGTAATGTCTAGTTGGTCCTAAATGAAACTGTTGCCAATCTGACATCCAATATGGTTATCATAGTCACTATCTTGACAATTTTGTTGTTTCTTTTCCTCGATGGAAAGTCATGTTGATACTGGGTTTTCACTGTCTGACTTCTTAATATGTCTAATTGGTCCTAAATGAAAATGGTGCTGATCTGATGACCAAAATGGCCACCCTGGCAGCTATCTTGAAAATCTTGTTATTACCACTCATCCTAAATGGAAAGTTTTATTAACATAGAGTTTTCACAAGAAGTCTTCTTATGGTGTCAAGCTGGGCTTCAATGAAAATTATGCCAATCTGACATCCATTATGGCCACCATGGTGGCTGTCTTGAAAATCTTGTTACTCTTCTCTGAATGAAAATGGTGCTGATGTTACATTGGATATGGCTACCACAGCCATGGGAGCTAATTTGAAAAGCTTTTGTTCAAAAATATGAGTGGTTGTTGCTAAATCTATTGAATGGGTGTTCATATAGTAGAACCTGTCTTGATGATTGCCCCTTCTATAAAAAAAATAATGGTCTCTCAAGACAGGTGATCTCTTATATCATTGGTCTTTCAAGACATGTTGGACTGGATTGGCACATATTTTTTTACCAAGTCTTTTAATTGTGTCTTGTTTTTCCTAAATGAAAATTGTGCTAGTCTTAACATTCAGTATGGCCACCTCAGTGGAATATCAGAAATAGTTTGAACACTTGGCAGTTTAAAAAAACACATGGTCTTGAGTTACTGGAAATTCTTTTCGGTCAGTAGAGTGTAAGCTCCTTTGAGGGATGCTTGTTTATATGCCTGCCAGAAGCTTGAGCTTAATATGTTCATGATGTTTATCAGTCTGGTCTTTGTGGTTTCTGTATAATAACTTCATTTCTAGATGATGTACTTTCAGAAAACCTTATATTTTGGCATGCAGTTCAGATAAGAAAGAAATGTATTTGTTTTGAGTGGAAAAGGTCATTGTGACTGAATGAAAAAAAAAAATTGGTGTCTGCAAGAAAGTTTGGTTTAGTCAATATATTCTCTATAAACTTAAAATATAGCTTGCTATTTGAGCAAGTAAATGACATTGATATCCGAGACAAAAATTTAAAGATCAGTGTCACTCAGATACAAACATGAAGTTTGTGCTGTCTGATAAGCAGTCTTGACTCCATGTTTTGTCAGCAACCTTTACATATTTTATTTTTAGATGTAGGGGTATAATTCATTACATATTTCATAAATGAGGTATTGAAAAAAAAAATTGAGAGAAAAATGTTATCACCATAGTGGTGATATCACATCTGGATCTACTTTCTTTTCTGCATGTTCTTTAGACATGTATTTCCATATTTAGGCCTATTTTATTTTTATTTTCATTGTCCCCCCCCCACTTTTTCTCCAATAGGATGAATAGATCTTACAATGCATAAAGACTGTTGACTCTTGTATACATTTAGGTAATCAATTAAAACACACCATCAAGAATGCATAGAAATAAACTCCACACAATTAAAAACAGGCTTCAAGTATTAACTTTTTTATCATTAGTTTTACACATTAATGATAAAAATTGTGTGACTGAATTTACATGACTTGTTGCTATTCAAGATTCTGTGTCACCCATACAGTATCATACCTGTTGCACTTAGTAACAAATGGTACACATTTTTAAAGAAAAACTGATTACATATAGTAATAAAAATATTTTAAGTAGTGATTTTAATTGTGATCAAGTCTGAACATGATAGAGAAATCAGGCATTGATTGGCGTAAATTACAAACCAAAAATAAGTGACATTTGATATTTAGATTCAGCATTTGTTACCAATATAGAATGCAAGCCATCCAACACAAAAGATCTGAATGCAAAAATGAACAAAATTAGCTGCCAAATCCTCACAAGTAAACTCACAATCATTAAAATCTGTTGTTTAATAATGTTATGCTCAGAAGTTTGTTGGAGCGTTCTGCCATGTTGATATTTTACTCCAAGCCAAGCAATGTTCACTGTATCAATTAATGCAAGAAATGCATTAATGAAATGAAAAATCTCTTCATTTTAGCATGAAAAATTCATTATTTGACAAAATAAACAATTTGAAGTGTTAGATTTGTACAATGTTACTGTCCTAATATTTTTGTAAAATTTGGAACTTTATATTGATGTACTATTGCAGCCTTTTAGTTGCATTGATGAAGAATGGAGAAACAAATCCATGCAAATCAAAGGTACTCGCATCGTGTCAGAATGGAGAAACAAATGCATGCAAAGCAAAGGTAATTGCATTGTCTCAGAATGGAGAAACAAATCCATGCAAATCAAAGGTAACTGCATTGACACAGAATAGAGAAACAAATCCATACAAATCAATGGTAATCGCATTGACACAGAATGGAGAAACAAATCCATGCAAATCAAAGGTAGTTGCATGGACACAGAATGGAGAAACAAATAATACAAATCAGTGGTAATCGCATGGACACAGAATGGAGAAACAAATCATAAAAATCAGAGGTAATCGCATTGACACAGAATGGAGAAACAAATCCATGCAAATCAAAGGTAATTGCATTGACACAGAATGGAGAAACAAATCCATGCAAATCAAAGGTAATCGCATTGTTTCAGAATGGAGAACAAATCCATGCAAATCAAAGGTAATCACATTGACACAGAATGGAGAAACAAATCCAATCAGATCAAAGGTAATCGCATTGGCACAGAATGGAAAATCAAATCCTTGCAAATCAAAGGTAATTGCTCTGACACAGAATGGAGAAACAAATCCATGCAAATTAAAGGTAATTGCTTTGACACAGAATGGAGAAACAAATCCATGTAAATCAAAGGTAGTTGCATTGTCTCAGAATGGAGAAACAAATGTGTGCAAACCAAAGGTATTCAAATTGACATAGAATGGAGAAACAAATGCATGCAAATCAAAGGTAATTGCAATTGCTCAGAATGGAGAAACCAATCCATGCAAATCAAAGGGATTCGAATTGAGACAGAATTGAGAAACAAATCCATGCATATCAAAGGTAATCACATTGACACAGAATTGGAAAAACAAATCCATGCAAATCAAAGGTAATTGCATTGTCTCAGAAAGGAGAAACAAATCCATGCAAATCAAATGTAATCGAACCGCTCCGGTGGCCTAGTGGTTAGAGCGTCCGCCTCGGATGCGGGAGGTCGTGGGTTCGATCCCCGGTTGAGTCATACCAAAGACTTACAAAAATGATACTAACAGCTGCCTCGCTTGGCGCTCAGCATTAAGAGGTTAGTGTTAGGACTGGTCAGCCCGGTGTCAGGATAATGTGACTGGGTGGGACATCATGCTACATGTCTGCGGCATGATGCCCCAGTGCTAGACATCACTATAAACTGCCGCACTGCAGACATCGTAGCGATATGACTGAAAAATTGTTAAAGCTACGTTAAAAATCATAATCACATCACATCACAAATGTAATCGCATTGTCTCACAATGGAGAGCAAATCCATGCAGATCAAAGGTATTCGAATTGATACAGAATGGAGAAACAAATCCATGCAAATCAAAGGTAATTGCATTGACACAGAATGGAGAAACAAATCCATGCAAATCAAAGGTAATCGCATTGTCTGAGAGTGGAGAACAAATCTGTGCAAACCAAAGGTTATCACATTGACACAGAATGGAGAAACAAATCCATGCAAATCAAAGGTACAGTAATCCCATTGACACAGAATGGAGAAACAAATCTATGCAAATCAAAGATAATTGCATTGGCTCATAATGGAGAAACAAATCAATGCAATCACAAGTCTTGGCCTTTGAAAATATGTAATGAAAGAAAATCTACATTTTTGAGTAGATACAAGGTAAGATTTCAATCTGATTGTGGAAACATTTTGTATTGTTTCTTGTGGCTTTGCCTCATGATAATACAATGTTTCCATTTCACTCATAAAATATTTATTTATATCTACTAAAAAATGTTGATTTCTTTTTTGTATCATTTACAGCACTATTGTTTACTGATCACAACATGAACAAAATTTAGTATGCATATTAGTAATGGTTTGTATATATAACATGGGTTACAGTGGCCTACTTTGTATGTGACAGATTACTTTTGTATACTATTAGTGCATAATAAATTGCAGTCATCAAATTTTACTGCAAGATGCATCTTTCTGATGGATGTTTGTGTCATTACATATCTTTGGTTCTTGTAGATAACCACACCAAAATCTTAATAATAATAATAATAATAATAATAATAATACTTTTAATAAATGTTATAATAATAATATTGCAACGTTTTTCCTCTTTTCAGACTCATTCTTCCTTGTTGTCCAGAACTGTTTTAGACTTGCCTCCACTACCATCATGGTGTTGACTCCATGCCCATTCATGCATTGAGACTGCTTCAGATTTTGGGCGCACTACTGAAAGAGTGGAGAAGGCACAGGGCAAAGTTGTTAACTCAAGAACTTGTACAATTTAGAGCAAACTACCATTCATTTTTATGTATTTTGTCTACTCAGACTGGGATATATTTTGTATCACTGTTCAGAAAATGTGCAGTCAGAAACAGCTGATTAAAATGACTGCTTTTGTGTGGTCACAGAATGTTCTTGAAATAGCACAAGTACACAAGCTTTGCCAATTTGGGAGGTACAGAAATGAATTTTCACCTGTGTATACATTACTATTTTCTGAAAGCAAGTTATGAAATTTTAAAATAAAAAAATATAAAATGGTTATTAGCTCACATTTGTGGAGCCAATGTTGGTGGGAAGTGAGAAATAGATGTCATTATTTCAAAGCAGCAACAGTGGTGTCATCATTGTCAACAGTTAAGGTTTTGATTATATTTCATCCACCCATTCATAGATTCTCATCCTGCTTGGCATGGATTATGAAGCCAAGTAATCACTCAGTGACATGCTTGCTGCCCCATTTACCTTGGAGTCAAGGACACATTCAGAGAAAATTTGCATTAAGGATATGTTTAGTTTCCTCAGTTGCTAGTATTTTGTAAACCACTTGATTGATCTTCTTTGTACATGGTAGGAATAATGAGGACACAAAGACGATTCATTTTATGACAAGCTGTCTCCCCTTTGATCTTGGGATAATGGTGACAGTCATAGTAAATTTGCATTAAGGTTTGGTTAATGTTTTTTTATTTCCTTACAATTCCTAAACCTTTTGATGGGTTTTCTTAGGTTGAATCATTATGAAAATCAGAGAATTTATTCTGCAGTATGAGCTCTTGGACCTTTGATTTTGGGGTTAAGGTTACAGTTGGAGAAATTTGCATTGATGTTTTGATTCAAGTTGTTTCAATTCCATACATTTCCTAAACCCCATGATTGATTTTGTTCATGCATTGGGTGAATCATTCTGCAATTTGCTCCTTCTACCTTTTAACCTTTAGGTTAAGGTGACACATTTTACGGCAATGCTTGGATCATGTACTCAGCATACAGGTCCTGGCCTTGCTTAATAATTTACCATTTAAGTCAAGAAAGTGAAAAATGCCATGCAGAGCTAGTAATGATCTGTCAGAAATAAGGTCTAGCTATGTACTCATTATAAACCCTCATTATTGTGATGTCAACAAGAAAATTGTAGGTTCTTGAACCTTCCTGAAGATTAATACATTCCTTTTTTTAATGACAGGAATTACCAGTTGGGGAAAATCAGGAGGAGTATCTTTTGTTTTTTCATTTTGATACCTATGCAAAAGTAAGAAAATCAGGAGTGGATCCTGATGAGATGCATGGATGACAAACAGGATCCACTTGTGCAGTATGAAAGAGAACGGTTCAGTTTGGTCAATTTTCATTTGTAAAATGTAATAAAATGTATATTTTAAAAGTTTCCTTCAATTCTTGTCAATTTTTTCATTTAGACATTATGTTCAGCCAGTTGACTGCAGCTGTTGCTTGATGAATCCCAGGACTCCACTCAAGTATCACTATCGGTCAGTTATTTAAGTTCAGATCAACATTGGACAAATCACATTGTGTGCAATTATTACAGAAGTCCATCTTAAGTGTTCAGCTTTTCTAGTTGGCTCCAAAGCTGCCTGTTTATTGATGTTTAGTCATCTGTGTTGTTTTTAATATGTAACGTTTGCAAATTCTCATTGTCATTTCTTGACTTTTCATCCAGTTATTTTTTTAAATTTTCACTTTCAACACAATAATTATTCTAATATTGTGAAAGTTTCAAAAGAAAAGTGTTCATTTTGTAGAAATTGCTATTGTAACGAGTACGGTACATAAGGTTATCATGGTTATGTTCATTCATCAGCTGTACATGTAGACTATAAAATGATTACACGAGTGTTATACATGTGTATTGAGGTTCTTGTGTGTTTAAAGTTAAATTTATGAGGTTATTAAAATTTATATTATTTTGTGAGCCTAGATGAAAAAACTTTTGAAATTATTCTTCAGATTTAATAAATACTGATTTTATTTCTTGACAGCTTAAGAATAATTAAATGAGTGCTTTGCAAACCTGGAAATCTTTGGAAAGTAATTACTGCAAAGAATAAAACATCTATATTGGGGGTTTGTTTGTAATTTTACATCTATTTCTCTTGAATCAGCAGTTTTATCTGCATGCATTGCTCGAAGTAGTGTCCAGTTGCCTGCATCCTTTGATTTCTCATAGGATTTTGAATGTCCTGCAGCAGTCATTCTATATGAAGTATCCTGTTATCTTCAGTCTTTGTGAAACCTCCAGCAGTCAGTAGAAGACACTTCTTGCTCGGATGCATTTTTAAATGTAAAGGAGCTAGACTAAGTTTACTTTTTTTGCAAACAAATTTGGAAACTTTTTTCATCATTGAACTTTTCCAACATCTAGGACATAAGTTAATCTTCATTACATCTATATGTACAATGCTGGATTGGGGCTCTCATTCTCCTCCCTTTACAGTATTAGTGATTAAAAACTTAAATTGCAGGTTCTTCCTTTAGTGAGTGCCAAATGAGGCATACCTTCTTCAATCTCCTTATAAACAGAATGAGCCTTGTCATGTCTGGGAGGTCAGTACTCTAACAGCTAACTCTTCAAGCCAGCGATTCAGTTCTACTTTTTGTTTTCTTCACTGAGCCATTATTAAGAAAGAGCAGTAGCATTAGGTCCTGTTGACTTTGTAGAATCTTTTGACAAGAATTTTCATGCATCAGTTTACAAATTCAGGATTGATGTTAACAAGAGATCACATGAAATACTCGATGATAAATAATGCAAGTCTGGAAAACATCCACTGACTCCATGTTGATACAACCCTCCATTCTGAAAGCAGTCACAGGATTTTCAAAATGGCCACTAAGGCAGCCATTCTGGAGGTTGGATCAGCATCATTTTAATACAAGACCAACTACATATTGCCATAGGTGCTTTAGTGAATACACCATATTGATACGACAACACATTCAGAAGCAGGAGTGATAGATTTTTCATGATAACCGGTGTCAGCTGTATCGGGTCATCATATATGTGACAATTTCATTCAGGAACAATATCATAAAAAGTCTTTTAGTGAAAACTTTTATGTCGGTATGACTATCTATTCTGGAGAATTAGTGACAAAATTTTGTTCACGATGGCCACGATGGTGCCCATGTTGCATGTCTGATTGACACCACTTCTACATGCAACAAAATCTTTCAATGGAAACAATTGTCATCTGACCATCCATGCAGGAGGAGTAGTGATGATGTGATTGCCACTGGATGTCAGATTGGTGAAAACTCTGTCAACATAACTATCTACCATAATGGCCAAGTCTTGGGACACCCTGAATTATTTTCAAAAGTAAATTTTTATGAACTATAAATGTTGGGACATGAAATTATAGCCAATTTTTCATGTCCTACAAGTCTTGGGGCACCTTTGAGATTTTTTTTCTAATAAAATACATGTTTTATTGATCATAACAACATTTTAAAAATAGAAAAAGTGACATCATAGTTGTTAAGAGGTTATCATCATGAATTTATATGAAATGTTATTAAGATCATTTGTTTAAAAAAATCATAAACTTATTTAATTTTCCTGTTTTCATATTATTTAAACCCAATTCAAATATGTTTAATTTGATTGACGTCTTGAATTGAGCATTAGTGGGTTGCTGTATGCATTTATAAAAGTAACATATTCCTTTTGTCTCTAGTTGTTTATTGTTTGTTTTTGTATTATTTCATTAGAACCTGAATCAGTGCACCAGTAATTACATTTTTATTTTGCCTCATATGTGTAAATACCTGACTCGTTAAAATGTGATCCCAGTATGACAACAATGAACAACAACAGTGTTTGGTTCAACAATTAATGAGCATATTTACATCATGGTGTCACCTCATTTACATTGGAGATTTTAACTTGCACTGAATAAGGTACATCCCTTGAATTTGAATCATCGGCACCACTGCACAAAAATATTTCCAAAATACAGTAAAGAAGTTTAATGCTTTGAAATAATTACAGTATTACAATACCATATAAAAATTTAATTTGTAGTTTGCTTTGATGTAAGCAACCTCAAATAAGTACCCTGTTTACGCAGCTACAGTAATTGTACTAATATTAGGGAGTAAAAGGTACATCAAAAGTACAGGCATTCTGGACATACTTCCCTCTTTAAGCAAGTTAGTTTCAGGGTTTGAACGATTACTGGTCTGGATTGCTGTAGGAAAACAAAAGAAAAATCTGTCAATTATAAACTAAGGAGACACTTAATCAGCAGTGTTCCACTGTGTGTTAAATTATGATTCAACTACAATGGATCGATGATGTGCTTAGTCAATCTATAGTCAGAATTGTAACCTATATTATTATGATTCTTCATAAACATATTATGTGAGTATATTCTGGTTATGTGCCTTGTACAATTAAACACATTATTTTTCCATATAGATTACAACATTTTGTAGGTTTGCTTATATCACTGAAAAATGGTAACTTATGAATGTGTGGAAAAAAATATGAAACATCCGGCCGAAATGTAATCTGGAAGAATGCAATTTGGTAAAAACAATAAATCAAAATCTGCATTTAATAATTCTGAGAATAAACAAGGATATAACTAATGCTGAGCATGCCTTACATTATGTAAGTACTGAATATTACAGTACAGGTCTCCAGGGTAAACTCAAACTCGCCTGTGAATTATGAAGTCTTTATTTATCTTTATTTTATTTTGTGTTGGGGAAATTGGAAAATATGTACATGCAAAATAATAACAAAAACAATTATAGTAGTTTATACCAGTTTATTGACGTAGTTATAGAAATGATAGACCAATAAGGTTGTTATCTTTTTTTTTCCTTTGTGCCAGTTATGTCAGAAAGAAAAAAAACAGCAAAGAACAACTTGTTGGTCTGTTGAAAGAGCTGGTCAGTTTTGTGACCCATGTCAATCTTGCCAATTTTGTCTTGGCATTTTTTGTGTCTATAAATGTTGGGACACCAAAAATGCTGCATTTTTTACATGCATACAATTAATTTTTCGGGTCCCAAACTCTAGTCCTTATGGTATTCAGGAGTAGCAGCAAGAACAAGATTTTCAAGATAGCAGACACATTGGATGTCAGATCAGCACCATTTTCGTAGTATTGTACCATCAACAATAAAAAGTCTTTTATGTAAAATCATTAATATGACCATTTGTTCAGTGTTGAAAAGATTTTCAAGGTGGCCATCTTAGCAGCAGTATTGGATGTCAGTTTGGTACCATTTCCCTTTATCAGCATATACAAATCACAAGATTTTCAAGCTGGATGTTAAATGGGGGAATATTTTTCATTTAGGATCAATTAAACGTCATGATGGAAATATATGCCAAGTTTCCTGAAATCCATCAAAGCAGTGTAGTGTTAATAAAAATTTCTAATGGATGAACTACAGATGCAGGCCATTCAGGTAAGCTTTGCATCTTCACTCAGTCGAGTTAAAAATCTTCCACTTTACCTCTGACCATACCTTCCAGTCGTGTTTGAATAATATTAGTGTCGGAGAGAAAAATGATCCAGTTCAAAAGATGAATTATTGGATCATGATTATGAGGCACTAACCTACTTTTTGCCCAATGGATGATTCTGCACTCTGGATATCACATAACTGATAGGTAGATGTTAAATATAGTTCTGTACCAATAGATGTTACATATAGATTTCTATGCCATACACATGTATCCTGGTAGGTAGATGTTTCATACACATTTGTCTCACACACATACCAATAGGTAGATGTTACACAGATTTTTGTCTCTCAGAGGAAGGTAGATATTAAATACAGATTTCTGTCACAGCACATGCAGATTGGTTACAAATATGTCACGTGCACAACTGATATTTTAGTTGTCTCACATACTGATAGGCAGATGTTACATATTTGTCTCACTAATGTTACACATAGATCACACCTGTGTGCATTTAAAGGTGTTAAGATTTCTATCTCACACTCACAATACTGATGTTACATATAGATGTCTCACATGCACATAATGACAGGTTGATGTTACAGATTTTTCCATCCTGCACACATATTGATGTTACACGTAGATAATAATAATAATGTAGACTTATTTTAGTAGCCTTATCTTCAGAAGTTCTAAGTGTTTTACAATATTAAAAAACAAAAAGATACAAGAAGATTCCAAAAACAATCGCCATGAAATTACAAAACAAAAACATGCCAACAATAATTTTAATGAAGTAAACATTATTAAGTCTTTGGGTCTGTTCTTGTAGTTGATAAGGTGAGTTTTAAGAGTACTCTTGAAGGAGATCACAAGAGTTCTCATGTCCACAATCAGTGGGCAATCTGTTCAACGTAGCTGGGCCTGGTACACAAAAGAATGTATGGCTTCATTTTAACAGTAGGCACAATGAGAATATCAATGTTGGAAGAGAAGTTTCTATATGGGGTGTGGTGTACACTTGGGTGAGGTCAGATAGTTATATTGGACTGGAGTCAGTCAGTGAAATATAGCATAGTGAACAGATTTTATTTTTGATTCTTGATCAAACAGGAACCAGTGGAGGTTACAGTGCAGGGGAAGGTGTGCTCAGTTCTTACTCTAAGGATAATCCAAACAGCTGTGTTTTGAACTTTCTGTAGCAGATACGGAGACGAAACGAGACAGAAGTGAATTACAGTAGTCCAGTCATGAAAGTGCTAAGGTACATACAAGTATTCTACAGGCATCAAATGCAAGAAAATTATGAATGGAGCTGGTGTCTCAGCTCCAGATATGCAGCCTTGCATTTGTTCATGATATGTTGGTCTAATGTGATAGTACTGTCAAGAGTGACACTTATGATTCATACCGACTTTTTGTATTTAATATTGGTATTGCTGATACTTACTGGTTGAGGTAAAGGATGTGAATGAGAAAGTATCTGTGTAGTGATAAGAATGGCTTCAGTTTTATCATCATTTAGCTTGTTACATGTCATCCATAACTTTACATCGGAAATGCACCTCTCTGATCTTCAGATGGTAGCCTCAAATTCAGGTGGGCAGCTAGATTTCTATATTTGAATGTCAGCTTACAATTGGTGAGATGCCGGATGGTGATCTATGATACATGAGAGCAGCTGAGTGTAGAGAATGAAGAGAAGGGGACAGAGAAACAGATCCTTGTGGAACACCAAAACATAGATCAACTGGGCTGAAATGTTTTCCATTTGAAACACAATTTGTGTCCTGTTGACTAAATGGGACTTGAACCATAATAAGGCTGTATTATGAATATCAAATACATGCTCAAGACGAAGTAATATATCATGGTCTATTGTGTCAAATGCTGCAGACAAGTCAAGGAGGATGATGACTGTAATCTTTCCATTATCCAAAGCAGAGAGGTCATTAACTAGTCTCAGAAGAACAGTTTCACTACTGTGGCAAGGGCAGCATGTGGACTGTACATTGCTGAAATACTAATTAAGATAAGATAAAAGTTGGGATAGAACAACTTTTCTAAGAATTTCAACATGAATGGGAGGTTAGAAACAAGGCAGTAGTTCTTTAAATAATTATGGTCAAGATCTGTCTCACAAAGATGCATGTACTGATAGGTAGATGTTACAGATCTGTCTCACAGGCATATACTGATGTTACATTTAGATTTCTGTCTCACAATCACACACATACTGATGTTACATATAGATTTTCACCAATCACTGCTATCTCACCTCTGTACACATGGGTTAGAGTCTCTGACTTTTGGCTAATGTGGGCATGTGAGAAAGCTTGCCAGTAGCTTACTGTGGGTCGGTGGTTCTCTTACTCTTGCATACTGATAGATGTTACAGATTTCTCTGTCTCTCACTTAAACACACACAGATATCACATACAGATGAATAGGTAAAGGTATCTAACAAGAACTTTGTGTTCATGTCAATGAAAACCATGATAATAACTCTTCTGTATTGGTACTAATTTGCAATTGATATAAAAAGAACAAAAGATTGAATTAATTGTTTTATTAATCTTATACATATTATTTTATAGATATTCTGGTCTATATCATAGTATAATTTAACAGTCTTTATTTTCTTTGTCACAAAAACACTTTTTTGAGTATCTTGTTTCATGCTGCATCAATCTAGCAACAACGTAAAATATGAAATGCACTTTACTCATGGTCGTAATATCTCATTCAAAGATTGTCAAAAACTGTTTATGTTAAGTACATATATTCCTCAACAAAATAATAAAACAATTTTGTATATATGAAAGACATGAATGCTGCATTCCAAATGCTTCACTATGGACCTAAAAGAGGATAAAAATCCTGTAAATACTTAATATAGACTCTAAATTAATGAGAGCATTCCAAGTCTGTACTAAGATTTGTACCTTTTTGATTATCCCAGTGGTTTTAGTAAAAAGCGCTTGCACTGTTCTGAGGACAGTACCAGGGAGTTTTTTTCTCCGACATATTCAATTGACATTAGTTTTGGACATATATATATATATAGATATATATATATCAGTGATTCTGAGATTCTAAAGGTACTTGCTGGAATTTGTTTCACAAAAATTAATGTGGCAGCCATATATTTGTGAAATTTAATAAAAAAAAAATATTCAAAGGAGATAAAACATGACAAAGAAGAAAAAAGATACACCTAATTATTAAATATTGCTGGAAAATGTGTCATTTTCGTGTATGGATTTGCTGCTGCTTTAATATTAGTACCATCATTCCATGATTAACTGGTTTCCTTTCAAAGTAATTATTTATAAAACAATTTTTCATTCAGAATTTCATCCAACAGCAGTATTTTATTCCACTTTACTGAAGAAAATTAAATGGCAGTGAGATTATATGGGGCTTTAATGTGAAGTTATCTATTTGTTTACAGTAAAATTTGAAAATCTTTCAAAGCAATTTGTAACATTCATGAACTAAATAAAACAACAAAACAAAACAATCAACAGCATAGAGACTTACAGAACTTTATCGGAAAGTGAATCTATTACATGATTAACCAATCAAGCACCAAAGGCCATTTGACTGTTTTGATTAAAAAAAAACAAAAAAAACCCCAAGCAGTTTTTCTCTTATATACATAGTTGAATTACAATAGCAAGATCAACCTGCATAAATATCTTGATTTTTCATACCTATGTATATAAATGTACTGTCTGTAATTTTTCATTTCTTTTTGATACAAAGACTAGGGTCAAACCTATTTTAAAGGTCACCTGTATTTGGAAATCATGTCTTATAAAGCCACTTTTTAAAGCCCTGTAACACTACATTATTGCAGCAGTAGACTTTTGTTAAACAGCTACCTGTCCTCAGAGACCAGTATGCTCGCATCCTAGATGAGGCTGCATAAGACAGGTTTGAATGCATTGGTATAAACAAGGGCTGCATGAAATGCCGTTTCTTAACTTAAGTCTATGCTTTAGAATATCCTTTCCTTAAGGCAATAAAAAACTGATGATGTTCCTTGTTTTTATCATTTTTTGACATTTTCAATGAAATTCAGTGCACTACTTTTCAAATTATACCAAGACTTGTTTGAAGCACTAATTTATTTTTTTTTCAACTCGAGCATTGGTTATGCTGCATTTTCTGGATATGATAAATGAAATAAATATACTTTTTAGTGCAAGTAACCTTTCTGGAACTGGTTTTATCACATGTTTGCTCTGTCATCCTACATAAAAGCCAAGAGGCTGAATTCAATATACATTTCATTTTCTGTTGAAGTTTTAATGCTGCTTTGCAATGAATACAAGTAACATTCTTCGAAGTTCAGCTCTTCAGAAAAATGCGAGAATAAAAAATAGTCATGATTTTATTGTGGCTGCAATAGGGTGCAATAACCGCTGTCCTTAACAATGCAATGATGCCTTGAAGAGATAACAGAAGTGGCACCTGTATCTATAACAACATGAAAGAATAACTATAAAGTCTGCCTGTATTTACTTTAGTGTGTTTTGCTCCAAAATACAATTTGTCATATACGGTAGCAGTCGGAGCTGACTGCTATGTGATGCCATAAGTAACAAACAAGGTCTAAACACATGGATTTACTTGCCAGACTAAAAAAAAAAACCTGAAACTTCTTCTATACTATTCAGTTAGAACTGAAGTCTACGAATATAACGTAACTTTACTTGAGCAGACCATTAAAAAAATTCTGGTATATTTGTCAATACTTTAGAAAAATGAAGAAAAAGATGTCACAGTTCTTCATCAGAATCTTCACTCTAGTTACTGGTTTTGAAGATGGCCAACCCTGGTCCAAATTGGTACTTCAGATATCTCATAACTGAATGAATGTGTAGAAATAATATCATCTGAGTGCATCTAAGATGAAAAGTGAGCAGTTTTGAGACCATGGGCCAAGTCTAAAATACAAAATTGCATATTAATTTTATAACACTGACATTCACATGTTGGAATCAAAATGGCTGTCATAAATTTTCATTTGGATGTTAATTTTAACTGTCAAATATCTGAACAGTTCTTAAGGGTGTTTTTTTTAAGCATTTATTTCTAACAAGTGATCACCCCAGGAGCCTCAATGAATGCCTAATACCTCTGTTCACTTGATGGGACAAATCCAACTCCTTTCCACAGAATATATATGTGCCAGATATTCAGTGATATTGAAAAACAATGAAAACGTGTCATTTTTGGTTCCAGATTTGCTCTTGCTACAGGTTTAGCATTCTTCCAAGCATCTCGAGTCTTCTCTCATTATTCATTAAAAAATGATTCTTTTTTTCTTTCTGAAAACTCTTACCACAGAATTTCATCCATCATAGTAATTTATGCCACTCTACTTTTTTTAAAAATGTATCTTACTAGCTTGAAAACACTTTGACAGGCATATGTGGTCAAGTCTAACTATAATTGTGTTGAAGGATGATAATAGAAGTTTGTTGTTGTTGCCAGAACACACCTGTTTCACCACTGTTTGTGTGAGTCTCGACACAACCAACGTAGGTATGTGAAAAAACATGCCTGTAGCTTCTCGTGGGTCAGTGGTTCTTTCTAGGGTCTTCCCAGATTCTTTCTCCACCAAGTATACCAGCCGATATGTATAGCCTGTCATGTACTGAAAAATGGCATAATATCGCATACAAAAATAAATTTTAAAAAAACTTGCTGAGCAAAAGGCTTTAATGTTAATTGGCATCTAGACTACATATATACTGCTCTAAAGGTGTGACACAGTACAGATAAAAAGCACATGCTGTGAGATGCAACGTCTTTAGTATAGACCCTGGAGCAATTGTTTAATTATTCGGTTTAGACAAGTCCAGAAAACAAAGCTTTCACGCTTCTTTTGTTTTACATTGTATCAGCCTACTGAACATTTAAACAACTGAAAGAACATAATGATTAAACAAATGCATGGGTTAATTGTGGACATCTTATGTCCCATATTCAAAATGTTGAGTTACCAAATGAACATTGGAGCTCATCTGTTGTCGATATCCTGTAAATATGACTTTTATGGGATCACATATATATCACACTTCGGTAGATAAGGCAATAATAATGATACCTTTCAGATCAATCTCTAATATACAATAAGTGAAAAAAAAGATCTCCAAATGAAGAATAAAAAGTGCAAAAACTAATGATGATTCTTACGGATTGGAAGTATACCAAAAAGGTATGAAAAATTACAGACAATTGCAAAATAAAGTAAATACATATTCCAAGTTACTAACTGGTAACATGATTCACTATTCACCATGATTCAGCCATTATCCCATTACAGTTTGTGTAACACACAAAAATGATTCACACTACAAAAAGAAAAAGGAAAAACCCAAATCCTCTCTTCCTTCACTGGTATTACTGGAGTGGTGAAAATGGTGTTGGTATCAGGATCCGTGACTGCATGTATCTTATCAAGGGCACTGTAATTGAAAACAAAAAAATGCCAATGGTGGTATAGATAGCTGGCCTGCAAACCATGAATACCGTAAATTCATATTTACTCATGGGGTACCACACTTCAAGATGGTAGAATTTCCTTTTTTTTTCTTTCAACCACTGATTGACACATCTCTGTCTCAACTTAGTTTATAAGCAAGAGCAAAAGGTTGTAAGACAAGGCCTTATTTTACTGTAAGGGCAAAAGCAACAGGCTGTAAGACAAAAGGGCCTTATTTTACTCAATGGATAAGAGCACAAGGTTGTAAGACAAGGAGGCCTTGGCCTACATGCTGAGTTCATGATTAAAGTAGAGCTGTAAAATGTGACCCTTGACCTCAAGATCAAAAGGGGAATGCACATGTTGCAGAATGAATTGTCTTAACTTCATATTGTTTCATACCAAATATGAAGAAAATTCACCAAAAGATTTAGGAACAAGTTCACTGAAGGAGCTGACACTCAACTGGCTGAGAAGTATTTCCTGGAATTCAAGATGAGATCATTTCTTTCTTTCAACTGCTGAGTGACTTACTCAAATCAACACATGATGTCCAATAAATGTAATTATTGCCCTTCTTGCTTTTTCCCCAGTAACCTGAATATTCCCTTTGATTCTTCTGCACAATTGAATTTTTTAAAGACATTTATTGTCCCTTTTGTCCTCACATGTCACTTGTTGGATGCCATTTTGAAGAAAAAAAAAGCAACAGCTTGATTGAGTAGATGATTGCATCACACAATTCACAGTCTAAAACATCTGAGGTACTCAGGTATGTTAGTCTGGTTCCCTGACCAATTCCTCTGAATCTAATATATGAAACCTGGATATGAATCAAACAACGACAAACAAGTATCCGGATTTTAACACAAACAATAGTATTTCTGAAATTTGTGCTTTTATTCCACAATTCTTTATTTTAAGGATAACTAACAAGACTTGAGGCAAAATCATAAGGGTTGGTAGGTCTGAGTTCATAATGATTCAAGCCAAGTATGATGAAAATTTGTCTTGAGGAAATATATGTAAATGAAAAACTTCAACACGGAAAACAAACTGTTGTCAGAACTTCACACAAAGGTGGGCTGGACAAAAATTACTCAAAAATAACCATTAACTATGAGAAACTGAACTCTATCCAAAGGTAAGCGCAAATGACAGAACCATGAAATATGCCACAGTGACCTAGTTCTCTATCATGACTGGTATATACTTCATGAAACAATTATGATACCAAATGCAACAGTGCCAAAGAAAATGCACATAACCCAAATGTTAACCAAAATCAATGGACTGTAAATATAGGTCTCAGCAAGCTCATTTTCACTGAAGGCGCAGTACTTGACATAATCTAAATACTAACTTCAATGTCACTTCAACAATTGTATTGGAAAAAAATGACCTAAATGGAAACCTCAACCTAGAGAAACTGAGCCAAATGCAAAGGTAAACACAAATTATGGAACCAAGACATAGGTAACAGTGACCCAGTTTTCACTTATGGCTGTATTACTCCTCATGATTACATTACTACCAAGTTATGTAATTCCATACAGAATAGAATATGAGAAAAAGGATAAATGCAAAGGTCAATGAAAATCACTAGACCATGAAATATAGGTTAGTGACCTAGTTTTGTCTGAAAGATGTAGTTAATCCTACATGGCACACCAACTAATGTGACTCTGCAAGTCTAATAATGTCTGAGAATAGGACCTATTGCAAACCTTAACCTCAGTGTGGATGCCAGAATAATGGATGGATTGATATTGACCCATACGCCAGAGTACTCCACATGAAACAATTACATATGAAGTTGTGTCAAAAATGCATTTTGCATCTTCACATTTCATCTACTGTATGCCACAATCATTTCTCAGAAAAGCACAAGGGAAAAGAAAATGAAGTGGCAATATGATGTCATCAAGGTCCAAAATATATTGCAATCGGATACCAGGGCTACCAGAATGTCAGGTCTGGGCTACCACTTATCAAATTCAGGTAGCTCAGTGCCCTACACTTACTTGAAAGATGGCTATGAAAAATATTTTTTGGAAGGAGACTAAGTATTAATGGCTCACAACAAAGAGACAAGAAGAATCTGTTAAAAGAACTTATGCTCTACTGGGCAAAAAGAATTTCCAGGAATTCAAGATAAGATCATTTATTCCCTTTAACTGTTGAGTGTTGAAACCATCTCTGATATTCTTCAGTGAAACAAGATTTTCAAATAACTTGTGGAACATATATTGGATGTCAGCTTGGCACCATTTTCATTTAGGGCAAAGTATACCTTACAAGTCTTTTGGTGAAAACCCCATGCCAAAATAATGATCGATTCAAAAGTAGTGTCAACAAAATTATCAAGACAGTCATCATGGCAGCCATATTGGATGTACAATTGGCACCTTTTCCATTTAGGACCAACTAGTATCATAAGAATTGTACTGGTGAAAACCCCATGTTGATATAGCTATCCATTTGGAAATGAGTATAGATAACAATATTTTTAAGGTATGACTTCCCATTCAGGCGAAGTAGCTATAACAAGATATTCAAGATGGCTGCTGTGGTGGCCTTACTGGACATCAGATCAGCACTATTTTCATTTAAGAACAAAAAGGCATCACAAGTCTTCTGCTGAAAAGCCCAAGTAAATATAACTTTCTGCTCAGGTAGAATTGTGATAAAAAAAAGTTTAAGTTCGCCATCATGACAGCCATACTGGATGTCAGATTAGCAACACTTTTTTTATTTAGGACCAGCTAGACATAATGAGAAGTTTTTTTAGTGAAAACCCCATGTTGATATGACCATCCATCCAGCAGGTGTAGCATTAAGAAGGTTTTCTAGATGACTGGTCATATTGGATGTCAGATTAGCACCATTGTCATTCAGAACCAACTAGACATCATATATATATATATATATATATATATATATATATATATATATATATATATATGACAAATAAAGTTAACAAAAGCTACTGTCTTGCCTGTGATCATGTGGCGTTAGCCTTAGTAAGACTACTATGATGTATGTAATTATGACTGTGACTTTGTTAGGGGCGTTTCATATCTGTTAATTCTGTGTGCCAAATCTGACAACATTCTGTGAATTGAAACAGAAGATATACCAACTTCATACAACTTTTAGCTATTTCCTTTAAATACTAAAATGAATTTATCCTGTGAACTTGACCACTTACTATATGAACTGTGTCATCCCCAAGGATGCTCTGTATAAATGGCGAATTGGGTTAAAAGTGTGGTGCCTATCCATAGACATTTTAAAAACAAAACAATACCATCATGATGTTGACCTGTGACCTTCAGACTTTGACCTCAATTCCAAATGTAAAAAGTTCATCTAAGCTAAGTACTGACTCTACCAACAAAACTGTAATCACTTGCCCCATGCTGACCTCATTAGCCTCAAAATCTAACGATGCTCCATCTTTTAATTATGTGCCATTTATGATAATTTACCGATACACAGTACAAATGGATGGTTGGATGGACGTTGACCTCTCTGTCTTGCATCTGAATGTCACAGGCAAGAAAGAAAAGCAATTCATATTAAGTGCCATCTCTAGGCTTCAAAATAAGAGCTGAGATATCAGGTTCTATTAGTGCAACTCTGTATCAACGGCATGATGTAACATGAATCCATCTCATTATTGTGACACTACACATCTTTAATGAAAATCAGTAAATCTGTTCAACGATTTCTTCACGAAATGAGTACTTATGAAAGATCCTCTATTTATTCCATACTGTCACCTACTTTACCTGTGTATGCCACACATTCATCCCATCCTGGTTTCTGCCATGCAGCTTCTCGGGTCTCTAACCGTGTTTGAAGGTCCTTATAGCCTGAAGTGAAAATATACCAGATACTTTAGTATATGAGGTGACAGTCATGTTCCATATATATACAAGACACTTTAGTGTACGAGGTGACAATCATATTCTACAGATGTTTTGCTCAAATAAATCTTTGCTATAGTAATCAATATTCCAAAATGTCATTTTCACTCAAAATTAATATGGAAAATGCAGAATGCCTCAATCATTTTCTACCAAAATTTGTTTAGTTTAATGGAATTCAAACCTTATCTCAATCACAAGAGGTTTAAATGGGCCTAAGCATTTACCCAAAACACCAAATGCATGTGCAGTCTGCTATGAAATCTGGGTTACCAGGATGCTTATTCTCCAGATTTCTTCAAGCTCTGCTATCTGGTTATGAAAAGTTGTTGAAAGAATCTTATACCATCATCAGCCATATTTAATGAAAGATCAACAGCAATCTGTATACAATTAAAGGGCCATTAAACCTGAAAGTATTTTTGCAAAATTGAATCAAATTCTGTTGAGAAGTTATTGCAAAATCATTTAAACATTTTTCCATTGTTAGCAATGGTGGCCATATTAGATGGCAGATCTGCATTATTTATAAAAAATTTTAAAGACCTTTATGGCAATACATTTTCTGTTAACTTAGTCAAATTCTGTTGAGCAGTTTTTAATAAAAACTCATTTAATGGCTTTTAATTTGTTATAATGGTGTCCATATTTGATACAGCTCTATATTATTTCATTAAAACTTGCCATGATACTTCCTGTCAAAGGACTATATTGAATAAGGGCCATTTTCTGCGCCCTCTCCAAATGTTCTCATATGATGTATACTGTACACATGAGGTGGTTAACATTTATTTCTGACATCAGTTTTGTGTTCACATGTCCGTTGCCATAGTTACAGGGTGTCAAAACACTATCAAGAAAGACATGAAAAGTTGTCATCTTTTCCATTTACTTCTCATATATAATGCTTTACCATGAACTATTCACTCGGTTTCAAATTTGCAACATGCATTTTTATTATTTTAGGGGTTATAAAGCTCTATAAATAAAGTTTAGTTTCTAAAACTATTCCAAAATGGTCTGTCATAGACAAAAATAGAAGACTGAACTTAAACGTCAGCTGAAAACTGTTTCTAAAATATGTTGAAAAAAGGTACTTAATCATAAAATAAAAAAAACTGTTCCTCAATAAAATATTGTTTAATATTATTGAATGATGTTTAATATTATTGAATTATTTAAATGATTGTTTGATATTATTGAATATGACTGTAAAGGAGGTGTTAATAGGGGCCTGTAGGTTCGCGTCTTCGCTGAATACATGGGTTTGTTACCTTCACTGGAAATGACAAATGTTCTTTATGTATTTATGTACTTTTATCCTTATATTTTCATGGCTATATAACACACACACACTACTGTTTCTATCATTAGAAGAAAAAAAATAATAAATTGTCTTCCACACCCCTTGAAGTAGCCTAGAGTCAAACTATAATGCATAACACTGACTGCATACAGTTGTCTGTGAAATAAGAGGATGTACATGTTATAAAGAACATCTACCTATAATGACCAAATGGAAACACAATCATTTTATTATTCGTTTTGCAAATGCTATTTACCAGCACTTAAGAGTCTGCAAAGATGGTGATTTACATCGTGCAAGATTTGGGGATTTATAGAATGAATGCAACTTGCAAGGAATTTTTGGGAACAAGTTTGCACATAAACTTGGATGAAAAACGAGTCAAAGTAAGTATTGTTCTACCTTTTCATTGTTTAAAGTAACTATATATGACTATATTCTCTCTCTCTCTCTCTCTCTCCTCCCATGAACATGTAGGCCTATATTCAATTCTTTGTAGTGACTTAAAACAGGGGCCCTTAATGGGGGCAATGAAGAAATTCAAAAACGTATATAAAAATTTTAATGAATAAAATAGCGTTTTATGAATATGTGTTCATATATACCATTAAAGTAAAGCTAGTCACATTATTACATTGACTACGATAATTTGACAGAGGTTTCGAAGGCAAATTTTGTGCATCAATATTTTCAGTACTGTATACTATACATGTAGGCCGACATGCTTGTCCGTATTCCTACGCAAAAATCATGCAAATATCTCGCTGTAAGGCTTTCTATATAACCGGAGGTTCAGAGAAGTGTTAAAATGACGATCTATGCAAGCAAGAGACGATGAAGCATCTGATAAAAAAGGCACTCACAAAACACATATTACCTAACGGTAGCAGTTAACAAAACTAATAGCAAATCCTGATGATAGTAATATCCCCACTCATCCACCCACAATATGACCCAGAGGTGATACACTCCTGCCATCTGTACAGTTGAGATGAGCAACTGTTACTGTAATTGCCATTTTTTTTGTGTATTTAACCTTGGACCCTCTTAGATTCAATGGGAGGTGACCAGACAGAACTTGCAATGACTGCAGAGTCATCAGCAAGAATAAAAAGCATTAAAAATAAACTATTCAGGCCAACATGGACTTAAAAATATACCTTTTTGTATTCATTTGAATGTGGTATGTACATTGCCAGATTACCCATTAAGCATACTAATCATGTGCTTAGGGCACCAGCCCAACAGAGGCACCAGAAAAAAATTATAATTATTTGCTGATGATAAAATTGAATGAATTATATATGATCATTTCGATCTGCCATGTATGAGTATTTTGATTTGGAATGGTGGCAGCACTGGTATTTTCCAGCCTTTTTAGCTTCTGATATTTTTTTATTTATTTCACATTTAGCAGAAGGGGTGGGGTGCTATAATATTTTCACTGATGAGGGCCCTGGAAGGCCTTAATCTGGCAGTTGTTATGTATTATCATTCTCTCTTCCTTAGTGTCACACAAACAAGATGACATAATAATGGAAACATCATGATCTGGTTGACAATTCAAATTATACAAAAATATCAATTGTCTTACAACATAAAAGGAGCCAGATGAATACTGATGAAAGTAGTGGTCAGAGCGTAGAAAAACAACTCATTTGATTCCCCACTGTCATATTCATATTCTGGAATAGATGATGAATCCTTAAGATGACTAATTAGTGAGGCTTTCTTTGTCAACTCATCATTTACCCATCTTTTGCAGCCAGGAAACCATAGGAAACTAGATACATGGGCACAACACCCAACAACCCGAGCACCAACCTTGCAGGTACAATACCATCTTTTGATGGAGTCCATGGAATATTTCAGCTTGTATTGGATCCCCAGTGAATGGATTTTATTTTTGGAGTGGCGACACTGAAATTTTACATGTAACAGACCTGAAAAATCCATGCATGCCATAACCTCATAGTGCCCCTCCTCTGTACGATCCTCATTTGTATACTTTGGAGTCTGTTTGACTTGATAAATGCCCATAGTGATGTCACACAGGTAATCAACTGACATCCTGGGGAATTCACTCAGTTTCCAAGTGGATGCATCCATCTTGAAGTACAATTTGTGCTTATTCAGCAAGTTATTCTCTTGAACCACGATTTAAACCTTATTCAGTTACAGGAATTGATTCATTTTCAAGTAAAAAAAGGTGGAAATAGTCATCATTGGATAAGGAAGAAGGAACATCAAAGTTAAGATATGACTTTGTTTTAATTAGTTTCTTCACATTTTGTATGATTTAATATAAGTACTTGAAAAGTTTTCATCAAACTCTTTTGTTGCAGTGATAGATCGCAGGGATTCATTAGTGAAGTAGAAGTGGAATTTGCAACAGCTACTATTTGACTTTATAAAAATAATACACTCTGCAAATGACTGGGTTATGTAATGTGTAATGTGTAACAAAATGTGTAATTTCTAATTTCATTAATTTCTAGAAGAATCATTGATTCAGAAGGCAAGTAAAAATTTGTCAGTCCAAAACCAGTTTTTCTTGATTTGGAGGAGTGATTAGAAAAATGTGATAAAACATTAAGTCTTAAAATTTTTTTAGCAAAAACAAACATGTATTAAAAAAATTATACTTTATAACTATGGAATAATAATCACTTCACAACACTGGTTCCACCAAAACCATTTTCTGATGCAAATATATTTGGCCACTCTCCTCTAGTATCCTTTCAGACGAATATTATACCCACAAAAAATTATTACACTTCAGAAACATTAAAATGATTTGCATATGATTGAGGCTCATATAATTACTGTTTTTTTTGCATAGAAATATTGCAAATAATAGTTTCAATTAAAAATTCATAAATCAGTTCAGTTACTGGGCTACCATCAAGACTGTGGACAAGGTTCCCACTGTTTGGAAATGGTTTCTCATTTCAATAATTGTTAGAAACATCACTGATGTAGTAAGCAAGTTTAAAATGTTTATGTCAGTCTAAAACCAATTTTTCTTCATGTGGATGAGTGCACCGGAAAATGATAAAAATTCAGTATGAAAATATTGAATATAAATAAACTTGTATGAAAGTTATAATATCTAATTATGGAAGAATAACCACTTCACAACAGTGGTTCCAATACCATTATTTTATGATGCAGACATGATTGGCAACCCTTGTATAGTTCCATTTTAGATGAATAGCATACTGATCAAAAATGTTACCTTGCACGACATAAAAATAAAATTTTTTCAAATTGCGCATTATTTTTGTTGGTTTGAAAACTGAGCAGTTACTAATTTTATTTCAAACCTATAAACTGACAGCTGTTGATATTAGTTCTTAAAAAAGAAAGAAGAAAAAAGGAGAAGAAGAAGAAAAAAAGAACGCCAGGGATTCAAACTTGGTGCGACAATTTGGCACACTAATGCTATATCGTTTGAGCTATTGAAGCTTGCACTGTTGTATCTGTATATCACGCAGATGACACATTTCTTCCAAGCAGATTTATGTAACTGCAGACCATCCTTTGTTGTTTGCCCAGTTAACGCTTTAATTTTAAACAATTAATATTGTTATCATATGAAG
Source organism: Megalonaias nervosa (assembly GCA_016617855.1). NCBI lineage: Eukaryota > Metazoa > Mollusca > Bivalvia > Unionida > Unionidae > Megalonaias > Megalonaias nervosa. The sequence continues at coordinate 43,572 of JAECUM010013687.1, forward strand.
AAAGACTCACTGAACAAAAATTAATGAAAAATTACACTGGTTGTAACAGTTATTTCCATCTGGAAATTGACAAATTGATTTTAAAGATTACGTGTACAGAATTACACTATAATTGTGAGTGAATTAAACAAAGCAAACGGTATCATGATGGAAATGAAGCAAAACCACTGTTATTTATGTATAAAATAAATAATATATATGTACTTATCATATTATTTACAGCATACTTTTGCAAAAAAACTGGCAATGTAAAACTACAATTCCATTTAATGTTTACTCCATGTAGTCTTTGTTTACATATAGTTCCAAATGCCCCTTCAACGCCTCTTCGTAAAATCAGGTTCCCAAGGCAATTTAGAAACAATGAAGAAAGAGAGAAATGAATGGATCACAGTGTTTTTAAAATATCTGAATATGTATTTTTCCTGGAATTTTTTAAATATAATAATGAAGGAAATAATATAGCGCACTCTAGAAATGTGGGTCTAATTGCTGACGTGTAGTGATACATATAGGCAGCTACCATGCAACAGGGAAAAAAAAGACAATGATAAATAGACATCAAAATTCAAGAATTTTTTAGTTTTTAGTGATTAACGCAAATATGCTCACATAAGTTAATATGAGAACCCAAAAATTTTCATAAAAATTAATCAGTGTAAATACCTTGTTCGAGCAAGCCTGCGCTTAGATCTTATTACTAGTTTCAAGTTGCTCAAATGTAGCATTTTCTCTTAAATTTCCCATACCAGCCCATGTTCAAAGGTCATGTTCAGGTATGAAAAAGAAAATTTACCTGCACATTTAACGCAGAATATAGTGATTTATACATCGAATAATACAATGAGACACAGAGTTGTGATATTTACAATAATTTTTTTTCCCCATAAAAATGGGGGCAGAAAATGGCCCTTATTCAATATAGTCCAATTGTTTGGTTTTTGAGAAGTTGTGTAAAGGTTTTTGTAATGTTTGTATTTGTGGCCATATTTGACTGCAGGTCGGTATCATCTGTGCATACTTCAAAGGCCTTTGTGTCGGAATGCTCATTGCCAAATACCAAATTGGTTCAATGGCTTTTGAGAAGAAAGGAAAAATATGCATACAGACACATGAGGCACTATGCAGCCAGGTGAATTAAAAACCAGCTCATTTCATTAAATTAATTTTCTGTGAAATTTTATCTTGCATGATTAACATAAATTTTGCATGCAAATGAAAAACCTACATCAAGGAAACATCAAATTAAGGCATTTAAGAAATTTACTCTAAGTTTCAGTTTGAATGTGTTTATTGCATAGTAATCCTTTGACAACTAGAAGGGTAAGTTAATATATTTTGGGCAGTTTTAATTAAATTACAGTCAGAAAAATAATTTTAATATGATTGAGTACTTCAAAAATTTATTAAATCATGAACTGTATTTACATATGAAATGGTGATGTTGGCATAAATAATTTTACTCTTATTTTTGGAATATGCAGAGCAAGAAACGAAAACTTCATCATGGTGAGCTTTTTTATTTACAGACAAGAATATAAAATATTATCCTTGAACATTTTTCAGTATTTCATCAAGAGATAGCAAATTTTTCTCTGAGAATACTTACCCAATCACATTATGTTAGGAATATTAGCTTGCTACCTCTCGAATCCAGCCCTACTAAACGACAAAAAATGTCTTTTCTGTTTATCTCATATAGACAAAGGGCGATAACTCTTGCCCATCACCTCCCGTTGCCACCACCAGTTGTTGCTAGTTTCTAGCTGAGCGATATACTAACAAGGATGCCTGTAATGTGGGGTCGTTGGGAGGGTTTTTAAGTAATGTGATTGGGTTAAGTATTTTCAGGGAAACATAATTTACTGAAAAATTTGCTTACTCATTCAAATACATTTCCCAATCACATTACATTAGGAGAAAAGGTAATAAGAGAATGCTGAGCAACCTACCTCTACCTTGGGTATCTTTTAGGGAATGATGGCTGGATTCCCAATGAAAACGATAACCCATTCTCCTAATTACATAAGCAACACAGTCTAGAGTCACTTGATCTGTGACCCCTACATATGGTTCAGAAGATAATTACTAAAATCTTCCTACCTAAAAAATTTAACTGGTGAATCCAGTGAAGCTGATAGGCTGTGTTGATAGCTTGAACTGGGTCGGGTGGCCATCTTTGCTGCCTCCCCAGGACCTACCAGGTTTGATGTTTACCTCTACAAAGTTAAATCTCTGAGATAAAACTCGCGAAGGTTGATTCTGCATGCCAGCCAACAGCTTCTATTAGATCTCAGATCGAAACATTACGTTTAAATGCGAGGCTCACAGAGATTGCTCTAATCTTATGAGTGGTAATCTTCAAGAGGAGAATCTGATCTTGTGAGACTTCCGAGTACATCGAGTATATAACCCATTTCAACCACGAAGCAAGGGCTTGAGGTGTAATAACCTGTTTCCCAGCTTCCACTGGAAGGAAGAGGCTTTTGCACATGTCACAAATTGTCCCTTTGCACTTCAGGTAGTGCTTGAATGCACAAACTGGATCTTGCATGGTTGCTGCTCTCAACCTGTCTATAGAAGAGAGTGAGCAAATGACAACTCTTTGGTTACCGATGGTAACCTGTTTTTTTTTTTTTACTAAAATGTCTGGTTCTTGTCAAGTTAACCACCGAACCATCCGATGTGAAGATAGTTCGGGTCGATGGAAATGGCATGTAGCTCACTTACCCTGCACAATGAAGCTAATGCTACCAGGAAACATGTTAACGTATGAGAGCAACTTTAGCTAAGTGTGGGCTCAAAGTTTTAATTTATTTGAATTGAGCTATGTTAAAACTGAGGACAGATTCCATATGGAAACATGGTGAGGGATTTTGGTCAATGAAGATCAAAACTGGCTAGAAGACCAGAAAACATGCCACTTTCCCCAGTAAGCCTTCAGAGTGGAGGGCCTTCTTGATCTCGAGGTTCTCTCCACAAATGAAGGTTTAAATTATTTGTCTTGCAAGGCTGCCCTGATACAAGCCAAGCATACAGAAGAAAGTCTGAGCAGGGAAGGAACACCCATGACCAGGATTGCTTAAGAAAATTTGGGTTGGATGGAGGCTTCCTGGGCAGATCTATTGCTAGAAAGGGTAGATCACTGAGCCAGAGAGGGGCTATCAGAGTCATCTTGCATTTCTGACCCCGCAACTTCTGGATTTTTGGTAAATGGACTGTGGGAGGGTAGGCAAATTGCCCACAACTCCTCCCAACTGCTTGACAGTGCACCCACAGTCCAAGCTTCCAGGCCTGGGCTGGCGAGTCAAAGGTGGGGAACTTGTGATTCTACCATGTTGCCAATAATGGAGAGTCCATTCCTGGATAGAATGTTGCCCAAGACATTAAGACTACCAGGAATGTGCCTGATTGATACAGTCAGATCAAGACTGTCGCACCAACATAGAAACTGCCAAATCAGAACACACAAGTTGGGTGATTTGGTGCACCCATTTGAGGACATAGGTCACCACTGCGGAGTTGTTGGACATAGTGAGGACCGTTTCGACTGAGAGTCGATCTTTCCAGGAGTGAAAGGCACTGATGACAACCTTCATTCCAAGAAGGTTGACATGTCGAGGCCATGCTGCCGACTCCCATATGCCACTGACAGTAGTGATGTCCACCAACTGGTGGGCACCCCAAAAGTATGAATTGGGGTCGGTACATAACATTATTTCTGCTTGGGGCTTCTCCAAGAGGATTCAAGTCTTGTTGGAAGCCAAGTCAAAGAGTTAGACAACCCTGATTACCCAAGCATGAGGAAGTTGTACCAGATTCAGGCTGGTGATAAAATCCATATCCAGATGGGCAAAAAGCTGGAATGGATGAGGTCAGACTTTTCCTAGTAAACAAAAAAACCCTAGATGGTTAAAAAGTTAGAGAAGATAATTTCTGCCTCAGTGCAGAATAGAACTTACTATATGTTTCTGGAGGACGTCGTCCAGATACACTGCCATCATTATAGATAAGTCGACTAGAACAGAGTGAAGACAATTCATACTCATGGTTAAAAAACCCAAGGGCTGATGTTGAGGCCAAAGGGTAGGACTCTGAACTGATAGGAAAAAACCCCAAGGGCAGATGTTGAGGCCAAAGGGTAGGATTTTGAACTGATAAACCGTGTTACAGTAAGGAAAAGAAAGAAATTTCGTGATGCAGGGATGAGGGACATGAAAATATGTGTTGGTCAGACTGAGAATGAAGGTATACTCATCTCTTCTGAAGGAGATGCAGATTGATCTTGCAGTCTCCATCTTGAATTTCAGTAGGCAATGAATTGGCTGAAGCAAATCAAGATGATGATCAGCCTCAACTTGCCACTTGCTTTCTGAATAAGAAACAGCCTTGAATAAAACCCTGACAACTGTGGCCTTTGCACAATCTCCACTGCCTGCTTCTTAATGAGTGGCTGTGTTTACAGGTAGGAGGCTTTAAGGCAGAGAAACTTTGGCTTTTCACCGCTCCTGTATGATTGCCTCCAATGTTGGTTAAACTTGTCTCCTGGCATTAGGTTGGGATCAATATTGATGCACAAAGATCCCTTGCCCCGAGGCCGCTTAACGTCCCTTCACACTGGCAGGGGCTTAGTGTTTCCAAATACCTGTGTGATCTGATCAGCAAGTTGGAGGGGGAGTTCCTGAGCTGCCTGCTTCCGACAACCAGTGACAGTTGGAGGGCTGGTGAAGGTGTGGTTGTATTATGCACTGGATCTAAAGGAACCGATACAACCAACATGCATCCTGACTTACAGGCTAAAAGACCATGCTCAGGCATGTGGCAGAACTTGTGCCCACTGGACTGCCTAAAATTGGGAGGATACTCCCCCACTGATCTGGAATTTCAAGAGCTGAACTAGTTGACCAGACCATCTTCTGTAAGAGTCTCCCATGCTGGATGGTTGGTGATGGCTGGACAGCCAGTAACATTGTGGTGGTATAATGAGTTGGATCCAACGGATCACGTACAAACCCCATGCATCCCGATTTGTAGGCCCAAAGGACATGCGGTGGGACAAATGCCTACTGGGCTGCCTAAAATTGATGAACACTCCCTCGCTAAGTCAAATTGCCAACAACGAACTCTAATTTGTCTTCCAAGACTTATTCTGTCTTTCTTTCCCTTTAAGTCCTTATGGACTATTGCTCTGAACTTGCATTTCATGTATTTAGTACACATTTCTCCTGAAAAGACAAAAGAGAAGAAAACAAAGCATTCAGCATGTACTAACTAACTAATACTGTTGCCCAGACTTCCTCTGACCATGTATTACACACACTGTATGTCATAAACGATATACGCTTAGTATATCCAAAACGAGTGTCCTGGTAGACTTCCATGCTCTGAAGTTGCATTTATTGCATTTAGACGACATTCTGCTGAGACGACACAAGAAGAGAAAACAAAGCATAAATTAGTAATTCATGTTACTAACTTGCTAATATATATATATATTCAGTAATTCATCATGTTACTAACTTGCTAATGTATATTAATATATATATATATATATATATATATATATATATATATATATATATATATATATATATATATATTCCCCATTACTAATGAAATAAACAAAAAAAAGTGTCACATTAATACTTAAAGACTATGCTGAACTTATGTATTTCATGTATTTAGTTGCTCAAACCAACTCTGTTACTAACAGAGGAAGTCAAAGCTGCACTAACTCATAATGACCTTGCATGAGATCAATGATAATGTAGTATAATGTGGTCTTAAATAGACCAACTCCCTAAAATTGAAAAATCACTCAAATTTGGTAGAAATTATAAAAATGTTTACAATCTGAAGCAGAATGATTAATCCACACAACAGATCCAAAAGGAACATTGGATGGTTCAATCAGAATACAAAAATGGCTTAGATTGTTAGAGATTAAACTGTACGATGTTACCAGTACAGCAGCAAAGCTCAAAACTAGTGACATCTGGGGGGAAGTAAAGGGCAAAAGTTATTGCCTTTTCTACACGAGATGAAAATGTTTTTGGTCTTTTAGTAGGGTTGGATTCGATAGGTAGGAGGCTAATATTTCTAACATATTGTGATTGGGGAATGTAGTTGAAGGAGAAACGTGTATATAGTGTATTATGACATGGTCATAAGCACACTGAGGACAAGAAACTCAAGCGGATCTGAGACTACAAACCTGGCTGACATCTACCTTCAAGCCGAATGCAAAGGCTATTGGCCAAGAAATCTTGGTTTCTACAATGCCTGCTGAATTTAAAAGGTTTTTATATTTTTAGTAATTGGATGGCCAATTAGCATCATTGGTGCAAATTTGGACAACTTCTGTTCACTGGCTTTTAATAGGATGTAATCTAATGGTTGTTCTGTTTATAGTATTAAATTATGGCTATAATGATTAGTGTATCGGTGTTGTCCTTGCAAAACTTAATGGCCTTTATGACTTCAAATTTGGTCCAATTCTGTTGAGCAGTATTTGGGAAATCATTTATAGTTTTGTTTTCATTAGCAGTAATGTGTCCTTATTTGATGTCGAATCAACATAGTTAAACATGAAAGGCTTTTTTGCATGGGTGATGTTTGTCAAATTTGCTCCAGATTTATTATTTTGAGAAGATTTTTCCTAGTTTTCTATTCTATCAAAGACAGCCTTATTTGATGGTGTATTAACATCATTTGTAAACATCTGAAAGGTCCTTATGCAAGTATATATTTTCTGTTAAATTTGGTCAAATTCTGTTAAGCAGTTTTTGAGAAGTTATTTAAAGATTTTTCTATTTTTATTCAAGACAGCCATATTCTATGGCAGATTGGCATCATTTGTACAAAGTTATAAGGTCTTCAAGCCAGGATGAATTATGCAAGGTTGGATTAAAAGTGTTCAGTAGTTTTTAAAAAATTTTAAATAGGAAACTGTTAACAGACAAAAGGTGACAGACAAGGTATAATGGATACAGGACCATACCATAAACTCAACTAGAAATATCGTCTGGTAAGCTGAACAAATGAAATTGTACATCACAGATGTGCAAAAGATTAATCCCACCCATCCACACACACACAGAGACTATATGTACTTTTTTAAAATGTCAATCATATGAAATATTTGTCATCCAGATAAATGATTTTGATGAAATAGGAATTTAAATTCTATGGGTTCATGGTGGCAGGATGTAAGCAATTCAGATAAATGGCATTGCACTGTATAATATAATAATCTCTTTGAAGTTTTACATTATTCCTTATCTAAGTCACTGAGTAACTCTGACAACATAATGTCTTTAATTTCTTAAATTGCCATTATTATATATCTTTCAGTTAATTTGTCTTGAAAAGATAAAGATGTTACTGATACAAAATAAATAAAATCTTGGGGTGTTCAACAAATATTCCAAAACATGCATTTAAAAATGCCAAATAAAAATCAACCACAGAAAATCATTTTAAACAAACATCAACCAACAAAAAATTTCTTAATTAAATTACAATATTTCTCAAATCATTAGACCAAGGATCAGTTTAATTAATTTTTCAGATAGTTGGTGTGGTCTTACTATCAAAACAAAGCCACTGTTAGTAAATATTTGCCAAAGTTTTGTAAAACAAAAGAGGGTGGGTGGTGGAGGGTGGGGTGGGAGTGTGCCATATCATCAGGCATACAATAAATATGGTAGCAGTGATGCACATACTGTGGTGGGCATGGAACTTGTTTACACTACAGCAATATAAATAAACATTAAAAAATAGTTTTACCAAATTATTGTGTCAACAGAAATGCGACAGAAAATACTGAAATTTATTCTCCCTAAAACTAAATAATCTGCTTTAAATTTGCTAATATAACAATATAATAAAAACCATTAAATAGCAAGAAATCTCCACATGTTTATAGAACTGTACGCTGTTCTACATAATAATGAGAAATTTATCCTATTGCTATGCTTTTAATTAAGTTTGGAGCTGATGTTTGTATACATACATGTATTTGAATTACCTTACGGTGTTTGACTTACTAAAAAAAAATATATGTACCAGCAATTAAAGAGGAAACTAAATACTGAAGTTATGTATGGTCCTATGTGTTAATGGAAAATTTTCATAAAAACACAAGAGACCCAAGATCACTCATCTGCTGACTTGAAACCAAATGCCAGGGAAGTTGGCAAAGAGATCTGGTAAGCATGATGCACCCTGATTTAAATGTTTGCATAGATTTTAGCAATGGCAACCATATTGGAAGCAGATCAGCATCATTTGTGCAAACCTGAAAGTCCTTATGTCTCAATGTTGTCTGTGAAAAGTCTGATCAACCTCTGTGGATCAGCAACATTTTTACAGAGTGAAAGGCCTTTATTCAAGAAAACTGTCAAATTTTGTCAAAGTCTGTTTAGTGACTTTTAAGGGTAGATATTTTCAAGAAAACTCTGTCAAATTTGATCAAAGTCTGTTTAGTGACTTTTAAGGGTAGATATTTTTTTTTAAATTTTGATTTTGTAACAGTGGCCAATTTTATGATGAATTGGCTTAATTTTATAAAACTGAAATGCCTACTGGTACCAATTTTCTTGTTAAAGTGCTAGAAATGTTGAATGTCTTCTTTAAATGCAGACGTAAGGATTTTTTCTGCAAAATCTGGGTGATCACTTTAACTTGGGCAAATAACTACTGAAACAAATAGCTAAATTCTTTACAAAAAGGACCTGTCTGCCCTGAAAACTGCTAGTTTCAAGCTGCCATGCAAGCGAAATTCTGCAAGCTGTGGAACAATTATTTTTCTCTTTGTTTTCTGCTTCAAGACAAGTTTGTTCTAAATGCACCTTAAGCAAGAAATAAGGTCTAAGTCAGAACAGTTTTAACTAAGCTTGCTTTCTTTTAAATATAAAGAATATGGCATAATTGAAACACTACCTGGTCATAAAGGTGACCTACCCCACATGTGATGAACAACGTACTGCTCCCCTAGATGTGTAAAAAATCCTGCAACTGGTTCATTATTAGCCCTTCTGCTTTCTATTCCTCGCACCCTAGGTAAGCAGGAAATACAAGTCATAGTAAGGAAAATCAAATCTGTTGCAATTACAAATAAGACTGATTTTATTATTGATAGCTGTCTCAATACAGTATTTATCTAATGATAAGCCCTTTATTGACGTTAAGATAATCTATACTTTTCCAAAGATATTTACTAAAGATATCTTTATCTTTATTATAAACTCACTCCTGAAGTTTGAAAACTTTTTTTTAGGCTTATCAAAGAAGAATACTGAAACTGTTTGGAAAATTATTATGCTGATTTTAAAAGTAACATATATACTTGCTTACAAGTCCAGCTGCAAACAACATAGACCCTGATATACTACTGCATATTGCACTGGTAGATCTTGCTCTTTGCCGTTTGTTCTATTTCTTACTCCCAGAGGCCCTGAGTGGCATAGTGGTCTAAAGCACTCACCATTACAGATCACTGCCATCTCACCTCTGTCTACGTGGGTTTGAGTCTCGGGCTCAGCCAATGTGGGTATGTGAGAAAGCTTTCTGGTACATTCTCGTGGCCAGTAGTTCTTTCCGAGGTTTTCCCGGGTTCTTCCTCCACCATTTATAATGGCCGCCATGTACAGCCTATCTTGTGCTGAAAAATGACATTAAACCCTATAACAACAACATCTTACTCCTAACAAAATGCACAGACCTATATCCCAAAGCACACTGTGCAATGGCAGAGCTGGGTCTCTGCAGTTTACAGATGGCATAGACTTATAAGCAAGTGCATATGGTATATGTGTGTAAGGAGTACATATCACTATGCTCCAGATTCAATAGCAGAATTTAAAAAGCTTGGATGTGTTAGTCTGATTCTATCCTAAGCTGGAATATGTAAAACTACATGTAAGTCTGTCCATGTTTGCACAAGATGACTTCCAAAGAAACAATATTTGCACAAGATGACCTCCAAGTGAAACAATGTCAAATTGAAATATTAACTGGAAAAGTGCCACCCCTTCTTTTTTGTATGATTCTGCAGTCAATAATGAATGGAACTTAATGAAAGTGTGATTGATGAATAGTCAGATGAACAAGAGAATGACTGTATTGTCCTTTCCATATCAGTGGTGGAGCACAAACAAAAATTATGCAAGTATTCTTATACTTTCCAGAGGCTGAAAAGACATAGCTTATGGAGGGAAACTCTGCTATAACAATGATGGTCAGGGTCGCCAAGTACCATCACATTATGTAATGTATCATACAATATCAAGATAGGGTTAGTTAACTTAAAAATATACACATGTGCATCCTTTGGGCTATACAAAGGGGGTGTGTGTGTACATATTTAATATTTAAATTTTGCTGCAGAGAACCATGCATTGGTACATATATGCACAAGATAAATGGCAAATAAATAGTGTCAATAGTTCAAGTACATCTACTTAACCAATTTAAATGTATCCATAATTAATTCCATCAAAACTGTACACAAAGAAGATAATTCCTAGAATGTTATGATAGATTTCATAAGAATTGGAATACTAAATTTCTTGTTAATAATCTCACACTAACTTGTGAAACACTATACAAGTATAATCAGGGAGATTTAAATTTGACCAATGAAATGCAGGATTTAAAATCTGACGACTAGAATTGAGGCCTTTCTGTTTGCTCCTTGGATCTGATGTTTTCCTAATCTATGAACACATTATGAAGAAAAGACATCTGCTTCATGATACACAAAAAGCCCAATCATTTCACACATTTCTGCAAGGCAGAAATATTAGAGTTTTTCTTATTTTGATCATAGCTTGGAGTTTTCTTGGAAGGATGGCCTAATTCTTGGAGCTGCTCCAATCAAATTGGAGGAGTTGGCATCTCTGTATGGTATAGTGTACACATCAGACAATACTAATCTTCTACACAATGCCCAAATCAGACATCTGAAATTTCTGATAGAAACTTGTATTTAAACCTGAAAAACTTGTATATGGATGTTGATTTTTTAATGTAGTTTAGATAAACATAGCAAAAAGTGTGGAACTTTTTCAAACAAGTTTTGGAGTAACTATTGATTTCATGTTTTGTAAAGAGCTATTTCTAACAAACATGAAGTCATATCTAAAAGACAATGGAAAGAATACACAAAATAAAAGTTTATAACTGACTTTATGCATAGCTAAAACAAGGAGCAGTATGTCTGATTATAACATCAAATTCCTCAACCCTACAACTTAAATGGTTCTGTTTCAATCAGTGTTCAACCACAGTTCATTTCAGCTGTGACCCTGCACCAGTGGCTCTCATTCCTGGTGCAAGAAAGTTCTCAATGGAACCTCTCTAATTCAATGTCATTTCACATATATCTTACCCTAATACTTTTATTTTTTTATATATACAAAATATCCTGTAACAACACAGCTTTCCTAGCAACATACCAGTACCTGTCCTATAATACCATACCCATTTAAAGCACTCGGAACACATTATAAAGTGGGATAACTGTTCTGTCAAGACTTTATCCTCAGGACTATAGTGCATGTCGATTTTCAAATATGTATGTCCATTTGACGACACAATTAGGAGTTATCTGGACAGTTATGAGTAAATAAAAAGATGATTAGGAGGTGTAAATTTGAGAGAAAAATGAGCAGATTTTAAGATACATGTGATGTAAATAAATCTGGAAAGGAAATAAAACAATAGCAGAAGATAAAATGGGTCAAATAATCAAAATACCACAACACTATCAGAAGGTGACTGAGTGTCATTCCCATGGCACAAAAACCTAAATCCATTTCAAACAGTAACTGTAATGGACTCCCAGGACACTTGAATTGCATTCTTTTATGTGTAGGAGAATGGAAAAGATACACATCTTATACACTGAAAGTTAATCAGCCAAAATACAAAAAACAGATTTTGTGTCTTTTTACAGACTGGAAATTAACTGTGATTACTGTTTAAAATAGACAGTACTGGCCCATTACTGTCAGAGGAAATGTATCCCAGCTTCCAGCAAGTGTGTAAGAACTCTATTATAGTTATCAATTGTTTGAAGCATTTTAACTTTGGCTATAGCAAGATCAATGACAGCTATGCACATAAATCCATGCCTGACAGCCATTCTGGGAAACAATGACCATGCAAGCAAATGGCTTGATTAGTATCAGGTCACAAAAATGAACAGACTTGCATGATGCTATGCATGCACTGGGATCATGTTATCAAAAGACAGATTTACTTAAAAAAATTAAATATGCTTAGTGTAAATACAAGCATGTATATACAACTTTAATATGCCAATAGCAAGGAAAAAAAGGAACCAAACTTACTCAACAAGGTGTGATTAATACCTAGGTGTCTGACAGGAGCATAAAACTTACCCCAAATATGTTGAACCTCATACAGTACTCCAATTTGAGAAAACAACCCAGCTACGGGTTCATTATTTTCTCTCCGAGATTCAATGCCACGTGACCTTTTAGAGGTATAGAAAATGATTTATATTTAAAAACTTTTGTTTATTGATTTTATTTTATTGCTTTTACTTGTCATGGTTTACCTTCATAATTTAAATAAATATGAAAATAAAGGTTATTTGAAATTCTTTTGCTGCATCTCTGTATATATAATCAAAATTAATTAACTTCACAGTAGACAATTACACATTTAAATAAAAGAACAAAGTGTTTATTGAATCATTTGCAGTAGCTGACCATATACAGACAGGTATGGAGGACTCGAGCCAAGGCAATGGGAGTTAAGTACCCTACAAAGAGATATGTCAAGACAGATGATGACATAGCCTGGTCTGGACAGATTTGAACCTCTTACCCATTGGTAATAAGTATAAGTGAATGACTGAGCCATTCATGTGCATGAAGGAAGGAAATATTGTTACTGCAATATACTTCTCATTAACAAGCCCCCACATAAAAAGCTGAATCAGTGTAGGACAAAACAAAGTTTGATTAGTATAAATTTAATAATTTTACAGAGGAGATAACAAACAAACAGCTGAAACTACTTCTCACTCAGGCATGAAAATTAGGTCATGTTGACCTAGTTCTGATATGGTAGGGCTCCTCATCCTGAAGGGTATCCACATTCCAATTTCAATGGCTGTATGTGAAATGTAGTCCAAGATAGTGAGGGTATAACAAATGGATAGCTAATACACAAGTTACTCAAAACCAAAAGTAGCTCAAATAGTGACTTAGTTTTACTGTGGCTGAATTACTCTCCTTGAGATGCATCACCTATCAAGTGTAGGTGAAATAGGATCCAAGATAATGAGTGTGTAAGGATTGGACAGTTAAACATACAAGTCAATAAAGTATAAACATGAGGTCAGTCACCTAGAGTTGGTATGTTTGCATTACTTTATCTTTCATGCACCCACATACCAATTTTTGGGAGTGTAGCTGATATTATATTCAAGATATTGTGGATGGAATGAGAATGAATGAGACAATAGAGCCAGCAGTTATTCAAGCATGAAAAAGTAAGAATGACCAAGTTTAGAATGGCCAAGTTACTCATTTTAAGAGGTATGCACAATTTTAAATGAGTATAGGTTTAATAGAGTCCAGCAAATTGCTTTATGAATGAATAAACATACAGATCAATGAACAAATAAACAGGATAAATGCTGTATTCCCTCCCTCTGCTTTATTAACAATGGCCAATATGGGGTTTATATGTAAATTTATGAAACAATTGACCACATATGTAAGTATGAGTATATACTCACCAAGAATTTGCCCATTCTATCATTGTACCTGGCTGAAATATATAATAAATGCAAATGTACATATAAACCAGAATATAATCTAAGAGTTTACCTGCGGAGGATAATATCACAATATACAATATGAAGTCCTTAAAATGGAAAGTTTAAAACTGAATAACCAGTGCTCAAAAACCCTGATAGCCCGATGCCTGTGGCCTCTCTAATTTCAGATCAGGCCACTCCTGTATTCCAAGTGAGGAGCCTGTCAGGCTTGTTGAAAAATCTAATTTATCTCAATGTTTTGACTGCACTGATGAAATGTGGTAATTTTTTTCAAGCTGTTGACCTGCCATAACACAGTGTGCCATGCTAAAACATGATTTTTACTCCCAAAACCCCTGAGATAGTCATGTTTAGAAAAATATGGTTTTCAGTAATCTTCAAAAACAGAGCAAAAATAAACACTTCAGTATATGCCCGTTACATGTAGTATGTACAAGCAGTAAGCAGTCATGACTGGAGCTGACATGAAACTATCCTTCGGGCAGTGTAAACAGCAGCAATTAAACGGCAAAGAGGTCAGATATAAACCACCATTGCATGGTTTACTTAACTGGCTCATGTTAGGCAAACATAAGTTCACAGTATTACATATCATTGCCTTGAATGAGAATGCTAAAGCAATCTGTATTAAAGATTACTGACAAGTTTGTGAACAGTGGCAATGTTCTTTGAAGTCGGAATTAACCCATATTTATAAAACAGAATGAAAAATAAACTTAAGCACAAAGTCAGGAAGCATGAAATATGGGTCACAGTGACATACTTCTGTGATAAGGGTGTGATACTCATCAAGATACATTCTCTTTCTAAGTTTAATAATTCCACGCCTAACAGTATTTATACATAGCACACAAATACTGAGCTAAACACAATAACAGTTACTGACCAGGACCTGACCTTTGGTCCAGGTATGCAGTCTTGAACTAAACATATGTGTGGAAACTAATATTTTCTTACTAGACTTACCATGACTATGACCTCTGACCTTTTGACCATAGTAGCTATAGGTTTCTTTATTTGCACAAGTGCAAACCCTCCACAAAGACCTTGACCTTTTGCCCCCCAATTCAATGGGCTTCTTTCTTGCCCAAAATGTTTGGTTTGGTCTTGAGGGTTTAACATCATTTTTCAGCACATGCTAGGCTATACATGGTGTCCATGAAAACCATGTGAAAAACCACTGATCCACAAAAAGCTACTAACATGCTTTCTCACATGCTCACTTTGGCTGAGCTGAGACTCAAACCCATGCAGACAAAGGTGAGATGTGACTGGTCTCTAATGGCGAATGCTTTAAACCACTCGGCCACCTGGAGCTGCCAACCAAACATGTAACACATCCACAAATTTTGGTGAAGGTACACCTCTCCCTCAATAACTCGTGCACAATGGGGTCCACAAACATAGACCGCACTATAAGCATGGGTGTGAGGTACTGAGGGACCTCAAAAAATTGAAAAATCCGCTAAGACCTTGAGAAAACGGGGGGGGGGAGAGGAGGTTAGGGAATGAGGCTGTTTAATGACTGAATCCTTGTTTTGCAATCATGTAGATAATAATTGTTAGTAACTTGCTTTTTCTAATGAAGTTGTTCATTACTCTGTCTAAATAGCATGTATTTTCAAAATCTCCAACATGTGAAAGATCATTCCTGCTGGTTTCAACAACCATCACATGTACATGAAAACATGTGTATTACATCACTGCTTTCTGTTCTGTTGATTAGTCTGCTTCCCGGAGTAGTATTTGATAGTACTGTGCCAAGTTGGGAGTCAAAGTAGCAGGGAACTAGACTAACTGTTGATACACCACCAAACAAGATTCTTTTTTTAAAACATAGTGACATTTATTTCGTGAGACAATCGTCTATGTCGAACTTCAACTTTTGTATTGTTCAACTGGTACAATTCTGATGTCATGATTTCATTGGAAGTAATAGTTAAACTTCTTATCATCCTTGAAAATATCTCTAAGTGCCAGTTCAGGAATTCTCTGAAACTCACTTGCCCACAATGGTCCGTATCTGTGAAACCAAGCTCTTTATTTTACGAAGTATTCTTTTCACTTGGGTGCCTTGCTATCTTTGATCACAGTTATGAATGAGTTGCTTAATTTAAGGTAATTTAATTATGTTACATACACAATAACATTTATAACAGTGTTCGATTGATCAACTGAAGTGAGTTCACCTGACATATGATCAGGGCCACTAGATTTTAAGTATGTAGGATTTGCATGCCTTTTAACTTTCTTTTTTTTTCCCACCTCCTTTATTTGATTGAAAAGACGTAATTAACATGATAATACAAAGGAGGCCAGCTTTTAATTCAGTGCAACAATACAACAAATACTTCCAAAAGTCAGTTATCAAAACATGGTCGGCACTTAATTAGGTTCTCAGAGAAATGCTTGTGGACATAGCTGTTACAGTAGACTGACGCATTTTACGTTTAAATACACATTGCATTTATGATGATTACACTTAAGAGGAACTAAAAGATAGACTTAAAACACAAATTTCACTTAATAAAATTATTTAATTGGCATTTAAATATTAATGTACTGCCTACACTAGCGTCTCATTTCATTGATCTAAATTTCTTTGAATATCTTTAATTATGGTGTACTAAGAATGTCGTTTGGAAAGAAAATGTAACCAATTATACGACTTCTTATTAAAAGTTGATAATTTCAAAATGCTGATTAAAATTTCCAGGTCCTATCTACCATTTTCAACCATAAAACGAGCAATATATCAACATTTCAGTTATCAATTTTGATCTCAATTTTCTTAAGTTCAAGAAATAGGGATCAATTTTTGGGGTATTTTCTGGTTTAAAAAATGGGATCCATGACTGACCCCGTGTTATAAGCAGGTTCATGAGTTATCAGGGCATGAGTTATCGAGGGAGTGGTGTATATAGCTGAGAAATGAAATTTATGAGCAAAACCATTTTTCTTTTCCAAGTCAAAGTGACACTGACCACTTATCTTTTGACACCAAAAGCAACAGATTTCTTCCTTACTCCATGCACAGGCCATCCACAAGGTTTGGTCCAAGTCTGTGATGCAGACCTAATGTTAATGTGCAAAACCACTTTCTTCTTTCAGTTACAGCGATCTTGACCTTTGACCTTTAGACCATGAATGAGAAAGGCTTCTTTCTTACACCATTCTCTTAATTCCTGCATGTATTTAAAATTATTAACATTTTAAATAAGACATGTATTGTTTGATGCAATGAAGAAAATCAATGAAATTTATGATGTAAAAGTTGAAGCTTGCAGCAAATGAACAAAAATATTCCTATTCCTATTCCACCCCAAATAAACGTATGCAAAAATGTCTCCACCCCTTCAAGTTCCACACTAATGGGATTGGATAATTGCCCCCACCCCTTCAAGCTCCACCATAATTTGATTGCTTAAGTGTTTCCACCTTTTCAAGCTTCACCCTAAGCTGTTGGGTTGAAATTTAAAAAATCTTGTGCATTTAGACCACTTCAATCATACTGTAAGGAATAAAAGGCTCCATCTTAAAAAGCGCATACAAGGAATTACATGTAACTGTATATACATGCAGTCATACATAAACCGATGAGCAGGATCCCTTAAAAATTCCTGTTTTATGTGGCAAGGCACAGGACAAATGAGTTAAATTACTGTTGTCTTCAACTGTCTTGTGTCTTGTCAACTACAACAAATTCAATATCTGAATAAATCTGTAACTTCCAACAAAAATGCAGTGGGAAACAAGACCATGAACGGGGCAGGGGCGCGTGTATGATGGTTTGACTCCAATCCTACAACTGCCAACAAAACATTTTGGAGTCATACATTTCATATCCCATATATACTCTCCTATGTATCCAACTGCAAACTGCACAGACCCAGATCTTCAGTTGCATAGTGCACTGGCAGATCTGGGTCTGTGCAGTTTGTTAGACGTGATCAGTAGAACAAACAACATAGACCCTGATCTGCAGGTGCATTATGCTACAGCAGATCAGGATCTTTGTTGGTGCAGTTTGACTTGACATATAAGAAAGTATTTATGGTACATAAATTAATTCCCAAAAATGTTATTTCTAATATTTATTTTTAAAAAATGTGCAAGAAAACAACTGATCCTGTTCAAATTTAAAATAGCCTTGGAATAAACTTAGGTTCTGAAATATGCATTCCTTTGACTTGAGAATTAAGGAATGGAGCAAATAAATGAAGCCTATCCTTTTGTACTAAATATCTATTTTAAACCCCAATTATATCATTGCCTCAGATCTGACAAGGGTGGGTGAGTGAACACATATCTTAGACGGAACGCCACTCAGGTTTATCACTGTTCTTCTTTCTGAGGATCATAAGTTCTGTCTGAAGAATAAAAATACAGTACTAATAAAGCATAAAACTCGAATAACCAAAATAATTATCTAACAAAAAAGGAATTACAAAATAATTTCCACCACACTAATTAATGGCAGCACAGAGCACTGAAAGGGCTATAGGGCATTCATAAGAAAGGCAGGGTGCAGCACTCTGCTATATCTACCCAAGGTAAACATTACAATTATGTATTTTTAGAGCTACTCACTTTCAATGTGTAACTTCTCAGTTCGTATATATTTTTCCCCTCTCTTGGCTGAATTTCTGGCCAGAAACCAAAGGCAAGCAAGATTTGGTTTCTTCTTGACCTCAGCATCTTATTTCTTTCTCTTCTGTATTGTATAATATCCTACAAAATGAATATCACTTCATTACATTCATTTCGAAAATATAATGAACATATCAAGATAAATACTATACATGGGTAACAAATTTTTACTTTTCCATTACCCATTTTTTCATCCCATTGTTCCTTCCATTATTGTCATCCATTTTCCATGAATGCAACAACTAGTATCAAATCCAGCAATAAAAAATGCACACTTAACACTAAATGTACACTTACCTTGAAAATTATTCAAGTTTTTGCTTTTTACTAATGTGAAGTCATATCAGTCTTTTTTACCCTGAATATCATATACATAAGAAATGGATCAATGAGATGCATATAGAGGTTATGCAAAAGACAAACACAGCTCTACATAAGGATTTAATTTAATTGGGTATTTTACTTCCTGTACTGAAACTACCATATTTCTGTGAATATAATGCACACTGATGTATAACCCACCCCAAGTTTTGATCCAGAATGCAGGAAAAAACTTACTTCTGCTATATAACTCGTGATATAATACATTTTAAAATCTTGATAATTCTGGCCATTTTCATAGTGCGACAATTGGTGGCCATTTTGGATAGTACACTGATTATCCCGTACTAAGTTTTGTTTGAATTGTTTACAGGAGACCCATGCTTGATTGTTGCTCTTGTCTTTCCTGTCACTATGTGGCACCCAATCATGACAAATACTTTTTTTTAAGAAGATATCATAAATGAAAAAATTTAAAAAGTGAAAATACTGAAAGTATATCTTTCAAATTTATGGGTTGGCCTTTAATAGGGCAATAATAAGGTCTGCCTTGTTGACAGAGTTCAGTCTGTTGCATCCAATCCCTCAAATTTCTCTTTATTACTGTCACCCTTTGTCATTCTTCTCCACTCCCAAACAGAACTATTCTACATTAAACTCCCACCCCATGGCTCTGTTACCATGTGCTTCTGCAGAGGCAATAATGCTCAGCCTGTCTTTCGCATAGGATGAGTTTCTTACAAGGGACGATGTTGATACTTTGACTATATTTATTCAGATTCAAGACTGAACACAAGATGCTATGTAAAGTTCAAGTCCAGTATTTATATTTATCTGGACTGGCATGACACCTCTGAAATATATCTCCATGTCCATGGAAGAATTTTGCAAGACAATGTATCATAATTATATTTGGCACATCAAAGCTTCAGCTGGCGATGACCACCTTTAAAATCACCAGGTTGAGTCAATTAAACATTGATCACCACATTGTAACAAAGAAGTCACAAATACTGTGGCTCAAGATGAGAAATAAAACAAAGAACTAAGTTTATTTTCTGAAGAAAAGTAAAAAAATTGCAAATTTACCGGGCAAAGCAATGTAGTTATATTTAGTATATCAAAGCTTTAGCGAACACAGATTACCTTGAAAAGACCAAACTAAATCAATGAAGCAGTGATCACTGTATGTTCACAAAGAAATATAAAATACTGTGATTGAAGAAATTATATAAAACCAGAACCAAGTTTATTTGCCAATTTCATACATAACTTATTATTTTGCTTCAAGACATATGTCAATGTTACAGTAACAGACAAACTGTGGTCACAAAGATGTCCCTAAAATGCATCTCTGATGAGAAGTACATTAACAATATATGAATTCTAAATATTATATTTTAATTCGCTCATGCACAAAGAAAATAATAAATGAAGAAAATATGTATCAGATCAACAATTACTGACTATGGAACATTAATGGGTGTGGTATAATCATATCTGTTCTGCAGCAATGTGGTACTTTTCACATCCTTAATATAAATCCGACAGAATAGAACAACAACTTACCAGTAATGTGAAATGAAATGGATTTATTAATATAAGCAATCAAAGATCAAAACTATCAAAGTTTGGATGCATTATTTAATTCTTCCTGAAAATAATTTGGTAAAATAAGTGAATTTTATTAACATAAGAATATGGTCACTGTATTTCTGAACTTCAAAGAGGTATTTTGTCAAAACCACCAAACACAAACTTATTATTTCATGCTGAAACTTAATCATCAAGAAGAGATTGGTCATGCCTCCCTGAATGCATAAAGTGTATTAATGATGAAGGCTAAATCAAGGTACACTCAATTATATAACTCTGTTTCAGTGAGTGTTCTTGCTGTGATTAAGTACAAGTCATTTCATGAGATGTTGTTGTTGTTGTTGTTGTTGTTGTGGGGCTTAACACCATTTTTCAGCACACGATAGGCTATACATGGCGGCCAGTATTAATGGTGGAGGAAGAAACCGGGAAATCCCTGGAAAGAACCACCGACCCACGAGAAGCTACTGGCAAGCTTTCTCACATATCCACATTGACCGAATCCTAGACTCGAACCCACACAGACAGAGGTGAGATGGCAGTGATCCGTAATGGAGAGCGCTTTAGACCACTCGGCCACTCGGGGCCCCTTCATGAGATGTAAAAGCATAAAAGTCAGGAACAGTAATTCTGAGAATTACTGTCTAAAATTTCAGTGGGCATTTGATTATATTTTGATGCAAACATAAAAGCAATTTTTAAAGAACTTTCAAAGCATTTGTTTTAAAAGCAGATTCTAAAGCTATTAAAATATTCCAATCCCTTCATGCATGATTCATGTGCATCTAACAGCTTTTAAATGACCTTGAGTAATAGTCATTATAATCGATGTTACAAATATATTTCATTCCTGCACCACTGAAACTATACAATACTCCATTCTTGTGATGTCCTGTCCATTTGCACTGTACAACAAGTAGTAAACCCATTAAAGGTATCTATCATATATACTTGCTTATAAGTCCAGTCCGGCTGCAAACAACATACACTCCAGTCTGCTGCTGCACGATACAATGTCAGATCAGGACCCAAGTTATTTGTTGTACTGATCATTAACAAACTGCACAGACCCAGATCTGCTAAGCATTATGCAATGAAGATCTCTGGGTTCGTGCAGTTTGTAGTAGGACTCGACTTCAAAGCGAGTAAAGAAGGCATCACAAAATAGTGTCTCTGGTAATTAATATGAATACTGCTCCAATGAAGATAGCTATTCATTTGAATACTGTACCATGAAGATAGCTATTCATATGAATACTGTACCAATGAAGATAGCTATTCATATGAATATTATACAAATGAATATAGCTATTCTTATTTTCTCTTGTGACCTAGCCATTCCTCGCCATATATAGATATAATGACTATATACAGAATCCCTAATTAATCCAGTTCACAAAATTGGCTGTTCCAAAATGCACACTTCTGCAATGTACAGAATGTTCTACTGCCATTTTGTAACTAAGTCACACCAAATACTAAATTTCATGACAAATGTTTTCTTATGTTTGAGTTTACATGTTTACAAAATACCTGTAAGTGCAGTACAAAATTCTTGATCAAGGACTTTAATCTTGAGAATGAGTTCATGGATACAAGCAAAGTGAACTTGCCTCACACAATGTAAAAACAGAACCACATGCAAAGTTTGGTTTAATCTAAAAGTATGTTTTGGGGAAAAAGAAGTTACTGCAGTGGTATCATTCAAGTTATTTTTCACTTACATATACAAACTGGGTTAAATAATAAAATCCATCAATTGTGATGTCAGCTAAAAAAAGCCAGTACATCTTGTATGACCATCCCTTAAGGTGGAATAGTGTTAACAAGATTTCTCAAGATGGCCACTATGGCCATCATGTTTGGGGTCTGATATGCAAAAAATGCTTTTTAGATCCAGCTTGAGATCATTAAAATCATAGAAAGTCTTTGAGTAAAAATCTCATGTCACCATGATCATCCATTCACAAGCAGTACCTATAACAAGATTTTCAAGATGACCACCACAGTAGATATACTGAGTGTCAGATCAGCACCTTTTTCACTTGGGACCAGCTAGACACAAGTCTTTTAGTGAACTCCACATGTAGATATTAAACTTACAAAATGGCTGTTATGCTGTCTGGCTGTCTCACAAGTACCATTTTAATTTATGACTAACTAGACATTATACCAACATCGTTTAAGTGCAAAAAAATCTTGTCCATACTGATTTTTGACATGCACTTAGGATCGACTAAACATTATATATGGTCTTTTAATGAAAACAAAGTTTGTTAAAAGTGGACAGTATGATATGCTGCCAACTAAAACCCAAAACAATATTGACGTTACAAAAAAAATTATGCAAACCATGAATGAAAATTGAAGATAACATCATGAAATGATGAGCCAAATGAGTTCAGTATAAGGTTATTGTTGTAATTATCTCAATATTGCTGTCACTGTGGCAGGTAAATTTGAAAGTGCAGTGTGCATCATGGTTATTGCCAGGGTTTTGTGGTACACTGGTCTTGGATAATACCTCAAAAAAGATACAAATTCATTTTGGAGTCACTTGTGTTTTATTAAATTCCAAGTACATGATAAAATTATGCTATTCAGAGTGGATAAAAGTGCAAAGTTTATGCAAAAGAGAAGCTGCTGACTTAAGGTGATAGATTCCATCAAAAGTCTGTCTGATGCTCTCTCTCTCTCTTCCACTAACAATACCAACTAATGATCACTAGACCTCCATTTTAAACTTTTTTAGAAATCATATTTATTTTTATTTTTCTCCTTACAATTTAAATCATTTATTTAATTTAAATCAAAGATAATTTCATTTTGGATGACAGCATGAGTTAATGATTCTCTGGGACAGGTGTCAAGCATAAGGGGTTACAGTCTTTGTCAACATCTGGTGGCCATAAGATTTATGATGTCAGCAGCACTCCACGTATCTGTATTTATATGTAGCTGTAGACAATAGTAGTTCATCAAATGTGGGCATGTGGTTACCATATAAGGAAGCAGTGAATATTTTTTTTCCTGACTATGGTCCATACCACTGGATACTGACTGGTAGCAACAACATTAGTCTAATGGGGTTATTTATGAAGTATATAATAAGGTCCCGACATTGATATTGATAAGGGTCCATACAGGGCAAGAGTTTCTTCCCTTTGTCTATGCGTTCAAGAGATGGAAAAGTGAACATACTTTACATACATACATACATATATACATACATACATACATACATGTCCCCTGGATTCCTTGATTCAAGAAGTAGTGGTGCTTATTTCCCCAAATATTTATGTGATCAGGGAATCTATTTAATGGGGAAAACACTCCAGGATTTAAGGGAATCAGTGATGTTTCCTGTTGCACATATCGAAACAAATTGAGAAAATGACATTTTAAGAACACAGCTGTCGTTTCCTTCTCTTTTACCTTGCTGACTTAACAAGGGGAAATCAGAATATCAATGAGATACTGTAACTAACCTTATCTGTCCTGTAAATTATTGTTGCATTATTCAATACTGGATAGCCTCCATTGTACTCCCAAATATGAACTGAAATAAATAATTTGAAAAAAAATATAAACAATTGGGCATTATTGTTTGTTAGGATTAATCTTAAATATAGCTGTGTGTATAGACTTTTGTCACAATATGATAAAATACAATGCTTGTGACAACAAAGAGGACCATATATGATGCATATAATTATTCACAATGCACAAAGTACACAGACAATAGTCCACTCAAGCTGTGTGTAGGGTGCTGTTGAATGAAGTCCAGAGGACTATGCCTGTGAAATATCCTGTCCCTAGCTGTACTTTTCTCAACAGGTGTAACTTTTCCATTAATTCCACTTCAAGAGTAGATTCTACCTGACCATTTTGTGGATTACCTCTATATCACTAAAGAATTTACTGCAGGTGGTAACATCATGTGTCATAATTCAATGCAGTCAATTAGCCCCAAGTCAGAATAGCTTAGCTCTAGCTCAACTTGTAATTCCTGGAAATTCTGCACTGTGTAGTGGGATCTACTTCAGTGGATATTACACAGACTTGTGTGGAAAATGGGCAATGTAAGTAGTGTATACTGTACACTTGCTTTTAGATATAAGATTCACAATGTCATCACAATTTATCACTTTCTGTGCACTTGCTCTCCAGAAAAATGAACACATTATTGAATATTTCTGAATAAATATTTGTATGGGTCATATATGTATGACTCTGACTTATTTGCAAACCTAATACTGGAACTTGTTCTAAAAACATATAGAGACTAACTGGCCAAAAAAAATTTACAGGAACCCATGACAAGTCCATTATTCTCACCCAGTCTGGCTTTGGAGATGCAGAAAAGGCCTGATGCACACTCCTGCAGGTTGTAAGATGTGACTAATGAAGGTAGAGCTGTCACAGCTCAGTGGTTAACAGGCCTGACCTGTGACCGATAGAGTGCAGGTTGGAATCCTAACCATAAGATCAGCCCAGGTTGGCTACCAATGCATGACCTTTGTTTTGTTTTTGATTTTGTTTAGTTTTAATGGCACTTTTAATGTATTAATCTCTAAACCATTACAAGCAAATGGGAACTAAGCACTGTTCATAAGGACACATTACAGCAGCTAGTAGAAACTGGCTTGGACCTGTATCGAACCCAAAACATTGGGGTTACAAGTCCGATGGTTTACCAATTGACCTACCATGGCTCTCTAGTGTCTCCTTCGGCAAGACACCCTATTCAGACTGCCTCAGTACTAAATAACCTATCTGCGTTGTTGTGCTGTAAACAATAAACCAAAACTGTTCTTTCCTATTATTATTTCTAACTGTTGAGAAATTGAAACTTTCTCCGATATTCTTGAACCACTTCAATACACCAAAGTCGGTAACAAACGTATTTTCTTGCATGTTTGATTTAACATATTAATAAGATACCTATACACAATAAAGGGCCAGGATACACACAAATGAATGCATGTATTACAGCCTCTGCAGAACTGGGTATGCAGACTGATGTGTCACAAAACATTTGCCATCTGAACAAATATGAAGCCCTAAAATCCTCCCAATCTGACCCTAATTATACCATCAATTTTGCTTTGTGTGCATGTGTGTGTGATTTTGATTTTTAATGTTGCTTTAAAAATTTTAAGTCATATTGCTACAATGTCTGCAGTGTGGCATCATGCTACAGACATCTACCATGATGTCCCACCAGTCACATTATCCTGACACCAGGCCAACCAGTCTTAACACTAACCTGTTAATGCTGAGCATCAAGCGAGGCAGCTGCTAGTACCATTGTTATTAGTCTTTGGTATAACTTGGCTGGGGTTTGAATAATTTTAATAAGATATCAAATTTTTGAATCTCTATGTAAACCATGTAAACAGCTTGAATGAACAAGTGAAAATAATGAAATAATACAAATTTTACTAATGAATGTAATGATGAGGCATGTACTCCCAAAGACCAATATAGCCAGTAATACAGTACAATGACTATGGAAGGATCAAAGTGACACAGCTGCAAATTCTTCTACAGTGTAGGTTTAAAAGGAAAAGGACTTAACACAGTCCATATCAATATACAGGGACTATGCAATAAAACTAATAAAATGAAACTCATATTAGGGTCAAACAATATACATATTCCTGCTATTTCAGAATCTTAGCTTAAAGTGAAACATACATTCAGAATTTCTGAAACTGAAGGGTACCAAAGGCCAATATGTAAAGAAAAGACCACAAATTCTAGCGGTGTTATAATAATAATAATAATGATAATAATAATGTTTACTGTATACGAACATAAACAGGACCAAGAGACTATTGAAATAGAGGAGAGTTTTGAAATTAACAGAGAAATACCAAGCCGTTCCTATTTGGTTTTGTTTATCAAAATCCTAGATCTAAAAGTTAATGGAAAGATACATTTTAAAAAATATCATTGAAACAGTGCTCAATGAAAACAGAGATTGCAATAAAAATTTATTTAAGGTGCAAGTACAAGAATCACCTGGCACTCAGACACACTTTCAAATAATATATTAAAGTAGTCTTGAAAAAGTAATGAGTATCTCCACATCTGAAATTGGTCTCAGTGATCATTTTCCAACATTTGTCACCTAAAAATGCAAAATCATTCTCCCTAAAAACAAAGACACCACTATCAAATACAGATCTTTTAAAAACCTTGACCTGGACACTTTTTGCATATGACCTGGAATTAGTACACATCGGATAAAATCATGATATATAATGATCATTCTTAGATGTAGTTGATCAACACTTATCGACAAAAAGTCAAGGACTGCAGTATGTGCACCAAACAGAATGGTTCATAACTGATATTCTTAAGTTATGAGAACTAGAGACTGAGTGAAGGTAAGAGGAAATGAATGAGACTACACATTTTGGAGAAATATAATTACAATGAAAAGGGATCCCAGTTCTGTTTGGAATGTGTTAAAACTATTGGGGGCAGGTAAAAGTGATAAATTTAGTGATGTTAAAGCTATTTCACAAAAAGGACTGGTATCAATGATTTTTATCAGAATGCAGATTATTTTAATGACTTCTTTGTAAATGTACCTTCTATCAGGTGATTATATTAATGATTTTTTTGCAAATGTACCTGCCATCAAGTAGCTATTTTAATGACTTTTTTTGGAAATGTGCCTGCTAAATTAGCCATCAATTGATACAAATTAAGATATGCTAAGGGTGTACGCCATAAAAAATAACCCCTTGATGCACTTTTTGAAATTCCTGAAATTGAGATTATCAAAAACAATGGGATTAAATCAATTTGGCACACAACTTTTGAAAGCAGACTGTTCTGTCACAGCAGAGGAGATTATATGTTCTACTAATCACAGTATTAAACGGGACAGTTCCCCCACACATGGAAGGCAGCTAAAATTTCATCCCAATTACAAAATTGGATCTCTGACCGCTTTTAAAAATTTCAGAACAGTTTCAATTCATCCAACCTTTTACAACTGAAAAACATGTATATGACTGTTTAACAGATTTCTTTGTAACAACCAATCTCATGAAAATCAGTCACAATTTAGGTGCAACCACACCTGTGAAATGGCTTTATTATCAATAGTAGATACATGGCTCATTGCATTAGGCAAGGGAAAGTTTGCAGGTGCAATATTCATCGATTTAAAAAACCCATCTAAGTTGAGCATCAAATTCTTCTGGAGAAATTATAAATACATACACTGGGACAGATAGCTATAAAACAGTTTCATCTAATCTCATGGAGAGGATCCAAAAAGACAGTAAATTGGGTATCCTCAAGTGATCAACTTGTGCAATATGGCGTTCCACAGGGTTCAATATGACATCCTCACATGTTTTTAATTTTTATCAATAATTTGCCTCTTTACTTACAAAACAATGTTACAACTACAGATCTCTATGTTGAAGATACTACACTTTGTTGCAAAGTTCCCCAGAAAGGTGCCATGCATGATTGGCAACTTGGTGTAAATAGAATGGAATGACTCTAAATATACCAGAGATTGAAAGTATTCTTATCACAACAGCCCAAAGAAAATCATGATTATAAGATGCAACACTGGATCTTTCTGACAAGGATTCAACATGAAATGCTCCTCAGTGTGCATGCTAATAACAGTCTAATATCAAATGAACACATCAGATAGAATGAACACCTCAAATAAGTAATGAAAACGGTCCCATCTACTCTCTGGTTGCTATCCAGTAATAAACACGTTCTCTTGATTGCTCACTGAATCAAGGTTTTAAAAAGTTATTTTCACCTCAACGTTGATTGTTATAATATAGTATGGGAAAACTGTTGCCAAGCTTATTTAAACTATTCAGACTCGTGAAATGAAAATTTAAGATCATAAAATTATACTGAATCCACTGATCCAATGAACCAATTAAGAACATTTTCAATCAAGAAAGGATACTTATCAGAAAAATATAAAATTATGTACTAAATTTCAAATCAAGATCTTCAGTATCCTAACTATGGAAAAACAGCAGCAAGCAAACTCTAATTAGATCTTTTGAAAGTCTTTATCAAGTAATAAATACAAAATTCCAAAACCACAAAAGGAACTATTTAAGTTTTGCATATTCTAGCCCACTGATCTGGAATAGCATCACCAAAGCCATTAAACAGTGTAACAAAGTGTAATGTAGTCCATACTTCACAGACATAGGTGGAAAATAATCAATATAATTTGTGTGTACTGTACCTCAGTATAAGACGACTTCACATTTTGCGTAAAATAGCCAAAATTCTTGTTGTAGATTGAAAGTGTAATACTGTAATACTTTTACTCGTACAAGAGGTTCAACTTAACCACACAAACATTGCCTGAACAATGTTGTAGTATGGGACCACTGAATGTAATTAACTTATATTAAATTGTCTCTTTCTTCCCAAAATGATTGACTCTATAGCAATTCCTCAAATGAAACACTGCTAATGCCTTGGAATTTTTTTTTGTCAGTAACATGGCA
The DNA here is from genome assembly GCA_016617855.1 of Megalonaias nervosa. Lineage (NCBI taxonomy): Eukaryota > Metazoa > Mollusca > Bivalvia > Unionida > Unionidae > Megalonaias > Megalonaias nervosa. The sequence goes on from JAECUM010013687.1 coordinate 72,480, forward strand.
GTAGTACAGGATGAAATTTGACGTATATACTAGCTTCATCCTGATCCCCAATCTCCACAGTGAAGCTGCCCACAAGTTTTGCCCCTGTCTGTTTGTCATGCATCAGCTGCTGAAATTTTGCACTGGAAAGAGAAAATTATAATTGTGGTGACAAAACATGAATGCCCCACTGCAGAGACATCAAAAATTGTAAGGATGGACAGATTGAAGAACTAGAGCAAGGATAGCAATAATACCCATTCAACATTCATGGTGGGGCATTGAAAACCTGTTACATATATGCTCACATATAAGTCGAGTCCAACCGCAAACAACACACACCTTGATCTGCCATGGCATAATGTGCCAGCATATTAGGTTTGATGCTGTTTGTTAGACTGCTTACTTCAAACTGCATACACCCAGATCTGCCAGCACAATATGCAGTTTGCAGATGGACTTTATAAGATCGTATATATGGTAGTTATTATGCATGCAGGTGTCCTGATAATACATTTCTATCAATGATGTTAAGAATATCCATCCACATTGATAATTTATTTGATATACAAGGTAACTGGGTTTCAATCAATTCATCTGATATATGCATAGCAATCCCGATCCCTATGTAAACATGGCTACCCACCCACACCCCTACCCTTCTTCCCACCCAATATTCCTAATGCTGACCATGGGATGTCAGTAAAAAAAACAAAAAAACATACAATGGCGGAACTTTAAAAATCAAGCCTTGATGGGGATTAAAAGTTTAGGCCAGATTGGACAGTGAGCCAGAACACTCTGATTGCTGTATCTTGGAACAGAAAAAAAAATAACTGCCTTTCTTTCCTTGTCGCAAAACTTAAGGACTAAAAACAGATTCACTTGGAAATTGTTTCCCCATCTTATTTTTCAAAACAGAAATTACTGACTGACCTCAGCCAAATTCTGCACATAATACTTAAATATTTCTAATATCTTTGATCAAAATAATATAAATGCCTGTATTAAATGATTGGCAAGTGTGAGTTATGCTCTCAGTTCATACATCAGAGTTACTGATGTTGCTACTATCATACTTGAAAATGGTTGCTCAAAAGTGATTATTTCAAGGTACACATCACTTTAAAAAATAAACAGTTGTTTAGTGCAGTGTTTGTTTTTCATGTCTATGAAAGCAACTATTCTGCTGGACACAGCAATCAATACTGCATACATTGCATGATTGTTTCAACTATCTGATGTTAGGTAAATTACTTTGATATATCCTTCGAAGTCACAATAATGAATAGTTGACACAATGGTCAATGAGTGTTACAGTCTGCACTCTGATTAAGACTAATTAACACCAGGGAAACAAAGCATAAAGTGTCAAAGATATCCATCTCTAAGCAAATTTGCTTACCTTATAGTCGCATTTATACAATGACTTTTTAATGCAATGGACTTTGTCGGATAAAAAGGAGCAGATTAAGGTCCAATTAGGTTGTTTATTTGCTAGTATCACAAGGTACCAGAAAAAAGATGTGATGATAATATATCAATGTCCATCAGAATTATCCATCTTTCTTTTTAATACGAAGCATACTTTGAAAGTAAATGAATTAACAATAAACACAAAATGCATTATTTAATCACAAGTGTTATTTAATGCAATACATACATAAATATATAAGGAATTCACATAACAGATACTGTTGTACAATGCTATATGGTAAATAAGCTGGATACATGTGAATTTTAATATTTTATTTTAATATTGATGGCTAGGTTCTTTATTTTTCATACATTATAAGTATCCAAAAATGACAATTTCTTTTACACATTAATAGAAATATATACATGTAAAACTTACTACTTATTCAAATATTCCTCCATTGCTTCTGGTTTTACTGCATGAACTGCAATGAAAGAAGAAAAAAATCTTTAATAATAATATTAATAATAATAATAAAAATAATAAAAATTACCATCATAATATTTCAGGACCTGAAAATAGTATTGAAGGGTGGTGGGTCCAGAACCTGCCACCCTCTGAGAGAGCCAGGTCTGACATGCATATCAACAAATCTGAGTCGCTTGAGCTTGACATGTTCATATATACCAACAAGAAGTCTTAAGTGGACAAGTAAGTCAGGGAACTTTGTAACTTCCCAATGACACCAGTGGCTGCAGTGTGTGCCAGAACAAAATGACCAACCTCTCTGCTGGCTGGCTGCCTCTTGGCCTAGTGCCAATCTGTGTATGATAACTTTTACCATAGACAAATTGGGAAGCAACAGGATATCGGCTTTCTTTTATGTCCCAGACAGTGTCTCCAAACTAGATTGTTGATTGCCTTATCAAACATCCAAATATCCTCGTCTTCTATCACTTGCCTGGTGCGGGATGGAGATGGGAACAGCAAATAAGCAGAAGACACCAACTTAATTAGGGTCTTCCTGAACTCATTAAGGTGTACCTCAATGGATAACTTATTATCCTGTCTCTGTTGTCAGGGTGAGACAGGACTGTCTGATTCTCTCCCTCATCTGCAAAAAGGAATCGAAATCCCTTCTCAATGGAGGAAGCAATGAGATGGGGACACTGTTCCTCTCCTTCGATATATAACCCAAAGGGGAGGGCACATAGCACAATTCATCAGCTGGGAAATGAGGCTATGGAAAGCTAATACATGGTACAATAAGAAGATAATGCAAAGGTGCTCACCACCCAGTGGTGGGAGTTCCCAAGTTCCATACAGATGGAAGGGAAAATATAATGATGGAGAGAGAGCTGACCTGGTCCCTCCATCTACAGAAGGCAAAATACTCCTCAGTTGGTAACTCCCAGTGACATATATGACCTACCCATGCCTGATGATCATTGCCCAGTATCCATATATTTGCCCAGATTTCTGGTGCCCCACAACTTGTATCAATATCTTATCCAAGTGCCTGGTGTCTGTAATCTTGCTCTGGGGTGTCACTGACTTTCTAGATTGTGACTCTGTTCCATCCAGTTACTAGCAAGGTGGTGACTTGCTTGCACCAGGAAGTACAGGTGCACCCTTCCTGTTGGGGGTGGGGGGTGGGGGTGGGGGGGGTGCATGCGTGCGCAACAATGCATTATTAAGACACATTTATGACCAGGCAAGTTAGAAATAACAAGAACACAAAGTTTCGTCAATAAGTGACTTTTTTTATGATGGGCATAATCTCTACCAAGTTTCACAATGAAAAGCTGCATATGATTCTATTGTGCACTTCATTTAGCTGCAAGACCAAAATAGGAATAACTCTAACACAAATTCTGAAAGCACTGTTACTTTTTTTTTATGATACACACGTCTTCAAATGATGGCCACAACATGCCTAGTTTTGCAGTTATCCACTGAAAATTGTCAACCTAGTTGTCTTCACAAGATTATCTCATACACTACATACAGATTCAATTTAAAAAGACCAATAACTATACTACCAAGAGGCCCAGGTAAGCCTGACATAACAGTTGACCATTCACTAAACAGGCTCATGTAGTATGGTAATCTCCTAAATTTATATCACATTGATTTTACTTGTTTTGCTATATTCTGCTAAAACTTCTCCCTAAACATGCATGCATAAATAATATGCATAGTCTCCTTCTCATTACCAAACTCAACGAATATCTTCTTGTAATTGCGACACATCCACAGTACCATAACATGATCTAAGTACAAAACTTGAAGCTAATGTTTGTACTGGTTGAAAAAAAAAAAAAATAACAAAAAAAGACTAATGCCTCTCCAACTTCATTTGTTTTCAGCTTTGATTGAGAAATGTGGAGTTTTCCGTAGCATTTAAAAAACGAAACTAACATATACAGGTTTACATCAGGACCAGGAGAAAACACAGCTTTTAATTAAAGAAAATCAAAATTTTAGTACACAAATTCACACACAATGTTTTTTAAAAATAATATTTTGAGAGGAAAATACGGATAGAAAATTAATCAATATAAAGGATTTTCAAATATATTGTTTTAAATGTACACTATAGCAATTTATACACTACGTTAAAATAACAGGAAAAAAATACAGCCCTGTCAGGCAAAGGGATTCTGAGCCAGGACATATAATTCATTTTCGTTTAAATCCATTTGCCTTGGGTTTGCATCTGAATAAAAATGTCTGGTTAATGGTCCATTTTTTAAAGTATCAATCATTCATACTTTCAAAGGACATGATCGCATCTTTTTCCCCTATTGTATGTGTAGGAAAATCGGACAATGTAGAGCCAAAGTGCCCCCTGGTACAAAAACCTATCCCGAGAGGTATGGAAAAGAAAGATCAAAAAATAGATTTCACACCACTGTGCAGGTGAGAGTTCTTCATAATGCTTCTAGATCCCAAAGTTCATCTAAATTCAATGTCTAACATTATCAATATATTTTTTTTCTTAACAGCCGTGTACAGATATTTTTCATTGAATATTGTGTCGGTCCATAGGTGCCTGTGAACTCTGATGGTTTTTCTACTGTAGGTGCAGATTTTCACTCCACATGCCCTACTCAACCTTTCAGGTGGATTGTGAAACCTAGACACATGCTGTACATCAGTTAATATATGCTTCATCTTATTAAGTTTACAATTTGAATGCTTGATCACCATTATCTACAGGCATTTATTATTAGCAAATTCTTACAGGAGAGTGAACTATGACCTTTCTGATCAAACAATGTTGGTAATAATTACAAGGCATCCAATTTACATTCGATTTCTTTGTCAACAAGTTAAAAATTTGGGTCAGTTTGCAGAAACATAAACTTAATGAATTGGGCATGTTAATACAATGTACAATTTATGTAACATGTACCTAAATATATTGTTGTTATTTTTGTGTTTAATGCGATTTGTCAGTGTGACAGACTATATATGGCAGCCAATATAATTGGTACCTGAACCCAGAAAAACCCCGGTAAGAACCATTGACCCAGGAAGCTAATGGCAGCTTTCTCACATGCCCATACTGGCCAAGCCAAAGACTTGAACTCACAAGGACAAAAGTGAGATGGGAGTGACTGGTAAAGATAAGCACGTTAGGCCACTAGCTAAATATGTTCTACACCCCAGTCATTTTAGTTTTGTTTCTTTACGACTCCAGCAAATGCTACATTTATCAAAGTTTGTATCCAAACGAATAATTTATAAACATGCAAGGACATGGGTACTTTTTGGACAGCATCTTTCATAATTTTTCTGTTTCTATTTCCTTTCAATACTGGTTTTATTTACTTCTTTACCAAAATTTATTTGACAAAATTTTGTTTGCTAGGACTTACCTGTTATTCATTATATCAAGTTCCAACATTTTACACATATATGACCAATAATAAATAATGATTAAAATCATGCAAATAATGATTCTGTGTATGAAGTGGTGCAATGAAACTGATGTGTAGCTGTTGACAGGAAAAAAATGATGCTGGGTATGAAGTGGTACACAGTAACTGTTGTGTCACTGTTGGAGGGAAATAATGCAAATAATGAAGCTGTATATGAAGTGGTACATGGAAAGTGATGTGTAGCTGTTGACAGGAAATGACTGAAATGATGATGCTGTGTATGAAGTGGTACACAGGGACTGTTGTGTTGCTGCTGGGATGAAACAATGGAAATGATTATGACAAGTTGTTGTTGTTGTTGTTGTTATAGTGTTTAACATCATTTTTCAGCACAAGATAGGCTATACATGGCGGCCAGTATTAATGGTGGAGGAAGAACCCTGGAAAACCCCGGGAAGAACCACCGACCCACGAGAAGCTACTGGCAGGCTTTCTCACATACCCACGTTAGCCGAGCCTGGACTCGAACTCACACAGACAGAGGTGAGATGGCAGGGATCCGTAACGATCAGCGCTTTAGACCACTCGGCCAGATTATGACAAGTACGAATTCCAGTATGATAATTATGATTCTGCTAATGAATTGTACCACTTGGCAGAGTATTTTATGGCAACTCAAGTCAAATTTATTGACATTTAAATGTAATTATTTACAAGTCACATTTAAGAGTTAATATGTGAGAATGATGTTACAGCAGAACCTCTCTTGAAAGAAATCCCCTCTACCAATAAATCATGGGCTGTCAAGACAGGTGGTCTCTCGTGACATGTCATAACACTATGCAATTAATGAATCTGTTTACTGATAATCTGATCTCTCAAGACAGGTGGTCTCTCATAACAATGGTCTTCAAGACAGGTTATACAGTATTAGTGTGCAGTTCTAGTATATTTGTCTTTCTATGCCTCAGCATAATGCCGTTGTTGGTTTATGATAGATATCTTCTGTTTCAAATGTGATTTTCTTTATAAGTAACTTAGCGAAATGAATTTTGGTTCACAACTTGGATTCATATATACAAAATCTCTGAATCTGTTAGATTATACTTAAATGAAGTGTCTTGAATCATATTAAACATTGTCAGATGAAGTTGTTCAGTAACATACAATTTAGGTCATGCTAAATTTGTATTACAATATATACTCACTTATAAGTTGAGTTAACTGTAAACTGCACAGACCCAGATCTATCATTGCATAATGCACCAGCCGAGTTGGATCTATGTAGTTTGTTAGGAGTGATCAGTAGAACAAAACAACACAGACCCTGATGTGCCAGTACAGTATCCGATAGGAGATTAGAGTCCATGTTGTTTGCAACCTGACTCAACTGATGTGTGTGTGTGTGTGTGTGTATTAGTATTCTTTGTTTTCCAATCCTGAACTATGACATTAATCAAACTTCATGTGTAGGTATCCAAACTAAGTACAACTCAGCACTCATCAATGATGCAAAGGTGAAGCCTCATATAAAAAATTATATACTGGAGCTCACAAGCCAAGGCATGCCTATTTTAAGTCAAGCAAGGGTAATAACTCTTAGAAAAAGAAAAGTCCAATATGCTCATCACAGAACTCAGCAATTCCCCTGATGAGATGAACCATCTGAGCAAATTTGTTTTAAATCACGTACAAAATCTGGATACTATAAGAGTTGGCAATCATATGACAGGACAGATTCTATTTATCCCCTTGCCTTAATGACGGGGGATGACTAATGAATAAAAATCTTACATCAAAACTTTAATATCATGATTATATTTCTATCACCTGCCGTAAGCGATCATACATTTTTGGCAGAAATGGTGGTCTTTCAAGGGATATTCCAATGCATAATCTTACAAAATTGGGAAACCACAGACCCTGCATAATTATTTACATGGTTCAAACCTGACAACCACATGTATCAGAAATATCTTCCCATCCCAGTGTTTATTGAAGACTTAAATATTGACCTGAAATGACCTGAATTCTCCATCTCCCACTAAATGTACACATTGAGCAAAATACCTACACTGCATTTCATATACAGTTTCCTTGGCAGAGAGCTGACTGGAGTGTGATGCTCTACCTGGCTCACCAGTTCCCACCTTCAAGATTTTCTTGAACCAACCTTTACTTTCTGGTGCTTGCCCAACATCAGGTGGCTGCTGCTCCTGCTTTGCAAGGACTCTGGATGTTGTACTGACATTTCTGAATAAGAAACAGATCACCTGATTTATCAACGTTGATTCTTCAGATTCAATACCAAAAATAACCTGATTATTACAGTTTACATCCTGTACATATTTTTTTTCTGTGAGCACAATATAATTTGAGGGTTCACAATGTTTAGCTAACCAGATCTCCAACAAGAGGCCCAAGTGGCCTGAGATTACTCACCAAGTAATTGGGATGCTGTGAGCACAATACAACTTGATGATAGTGTTTAACTAACTGGTAGGGCTGTCATCGGGTACTCGGGTACCCGGGTACCTGACCGTATTGAAAAACCCGGGTACTGAAACGTAAACGCGGGTACCCGTAAAAAAAAATAAAATCGCCACACTCGCCAACCACTTCAAACAGGTGTGACAGCTATGGCTTTAATTAGAAACCAGATCCCTGCTTAATATAAATAAACAATACATCAGAGCGTCTGTTTGGATTAATAAAATTCATTGGCATTGTGCAACAGGACAAACCGTTATCCCCGAGGCATTATATACCAAGGTTAAAACATAGCATTGTTCTACAGGTAATAAACCTCTTTGTAGACGATAACTATTGAATGTGGGTGCTAAATGATCAGTACATTGCGTGCTCTTTTAATGAAATCCAGATGTATACCTTTGATTTCCGAACACACATGTCAAAGAAATCCCACAATTTATATTATGAACAATTATCACCTAGACACCTTGAAATCTTCGTAATGCCTCAAAGTAATCTTTGAGCAGCTCGTTGTTTTTCTAGTTGACTAGCTCTGCTAATTTTGAAAGTTAGCCATCATACATATACCGATAATTCCAAAATAATAACACTTCTGCGACTGCGTGGTCACGTGGTATAACTGGGGCATAATAACCCCATTTGTTATTGCCATTTTAGAAGAGCTTCATGTGTCGAACAAAACAGTTATTATAGTGACTCTTAGTAATATTATTTTTGTATTTAAATAAATATTTAAGAAAGAGTAATGGGCAAAGGTTCTAAAGTGTGGGCGCATGCTGAACGACTAAATGATAATAGTGCTCGTTGCAAGTTGTGTGAACTGGTGCTTTCTGCAAAAGGTGGAAACACAAGTACTTTGCGGAAACATCTCGTTGGAACACATCGCATCGACGCTGATAAGAATGAGAGCGCAAATAGTACTCCGAGCATTGCTTCATTCTTGGTCGGAAAACCAAACTTATCAAAAGCCAGGACCTTACAAATTGATCGCAGATATGCGGCCTTTATTGCACAAGATGGGCGGCCAATAAGTATTGTGGATGGAGAAGGTTTTAAAAGTCTAATTAATTTTCTCGAGCCAGATTATGTCATTAAATCTAGAACAACGACAACTGCTTTAATAAAGAAACTATATGATGAAGGCGTTCAAGAACTGTTGGTGAAATTGGAAAAGGCTTTATATGTAGCGTTTACGACTGATTTGTGGACATCTTTGCAGAACATTGCATATATGTGTGTGACTGCTCATTGGATAAATCCTGTGTGGGAACTAGAATCGGCAATTTTGCAGACAAGAGAGACTCCGGAAAGACACACTGGGCAAAATATCAGTGTTTGTCTGAGTGATTGTGCCAATGAGTGGAACATTCCAATAAATAAAATAGCTGCTACAGTCCATGACAATGGATCTAATATGAATGCAGCCATGAACTTGCTGGATGACTGGCCAGATCAACTTTGCTTTGCGCATACGTTGCAATTGGCAATTAGTGCTGGTTTAAAAGTGAAATCCATAGCCAGAATGCTTGGTGCATCCAGGAGATTATCCGCACATTTCAAACACAGTACAGTTGCAGCTCAGGCTTTGTGTGAAAAACAGAAAGCTCTTCAAAATAATGACACCACTACGATTTCAGAAGTTATAATAGATTGTTCTACAAGGTGGAATTCTACTCTTGATATGTTGGAACGCCTCGTCAAATTATGGTGGGCGATCGGTGCAGTTCTGTCTGACCCACAGGTAACAGTCCGCAGCATCGCTTCTACATATGAAATGACGGATGAAAACTGGTCATTGGCTGAAGCTCTCATACCAATACTAAAGCCTTTTAAGCAAGTTACTGTCATGTCATCTGGACAAAAGTACCCATCTCTCTCGTCTGTGTATGTGCACTTGTACATAATAATGAAAAACATTTCCGATTTAAAACCAGATGACGCAGCTGCAATTAAAGAATGTAGGAAAGCAATCACAAATGAACTTCAAACCCGCTATTATCCTACCGGATACAGCGTGCTCAATGCAGCTAAGGCTGCAGTTGTCGATCCGCGTTATAAACTTTTAAAGTTTTTTAAAGAAGCACCACGACAGGAGACGTACGCTGCTGTCAGACTGGAGTTGATGGCAGTAGTAATCCCGGATCCACTAACTATGTCGCAAACTAATGATGCCATCACTGACAAAACGGATGAACCAGAATTGAAGAGACAGAGACTGGAAAATGCCACAGAAAATAATATATTTGATGATCTCGCCTCTGTGTGCCGCAGATGACAACGCTTCATCAGTAGACGAATTGTCAACATATCTGTCGGAGACGCCACTTAATGTTAATGGTGACATTCTTCAGTATTGGAGAGACAATACACCACATTATCCCAGGCTGGCTGCCCTTGCACGAAAGTATCTCTGTATTCCTGCGACGTCGGTTCCATCAGAAAGTGCATTTTCAACTGCTGGACACGTTATAAACAAGAAACGTGCATCGCTGTCACCAGATACGGTCGATATGTTAGTTTTTTTGAACAGAAACTGGAAAATGTGTTGCGAACAATGATCATGTACTTGTTGACTATGACAGACTGGCATTATTAAGATTTGCTAAATTCTTTCTGAGTTTTTCTCATAAAAATAAAAACATTTACAAACATTATATTATCTAGTTTGAATTATTACTATTGTGTAGTGAATTCAGTTTGTGGTCTCCTCACTCTCACACACACACAGTCACACACACACAAAGACGGTTTTAACGCATTACTCTTGACATGTGGTAAAGCTGCTTTACACGCATGCGTGGGTAATTCAAATCTGCGGTCAAAAGCCGATGAATAAACGTGGTCTGTTCTAACAAGGACTTATACTTTAAAAAAAGGTGAGTGTTCTAAACGATTTAAAGCGGCTGATCACAGTGATCATTAAAAGTTGGAATATACCTACCATCTGTGTACAAAGGTCATTCTAAATAAATTTATTAATTAATAGCGTGCGGTCAGATCATTCACATCGGTGTGGATGCATCAGACCGAGTAGTGCATTACACAGTTAGCCTCTATCGCCATACAAAATATTAAAGAAATGGGGATAACAATTAGTTGGTCTACAGTTGTACATGTCATTCATGTGCTAACAGGTACCCGGGTACCCGTTAAATTTCGCAACGGGTACCCGGGTTGGTTGTTCGTGATTTTTGACAGCCCTACTAACTGGTACCCCAACAAGAGGCTCAAGTGAGCCTGAGATCTCTGATCAAACTGACATTACCCATTCCTCTAGTTTTAATATCTTTACCCTTATTATCATAAATCAGCAACATTAGTAGCAGAGAGGGTGGACAGACTTGCTTGAATTGTCTTTGTTTGAAAAATAAAGGTTCCTACAAAAGCTGAAAATACAAGATCAGTAATGTCAAACTGAAGCCTCTAACCGGCCGCGAGTTTCTCTAATTGGGTTAGCTCATTTTGTTATTTTTATTGCTGACGTTTTATTTTCATTTCTTATGGCATGTATATTTTTGTACCCGGACACTCACTGTTGGTCGTTCACCCTCTCTGCTGCTGTAATTAAATCATTATCATATCAATAATGGAATCTCGTATGGGTTGGCACCACCAAAAGAATTTTTAAAATATATTAGGAACATGCAAAGTATTCCAATCTGGTATTCAACATTACCAACACAGACAATAACTGATCCACCAATATGTGGCCACAAAGTACTCGCTGTGCTCGACGCTGTATCATCATCAACAACACCACCTCATAAAGTCATGCATGAGTATACATCGTTGTCCAACATTTTAAATAGATCTTAAAGTATAATGGTATATATTTATGGAAGATCAGCTAAAACTAAAACCCAGCAAGGTGATTTATCCAAGTATGCAACTCCTGATCAGCTCAGAAATAAAATTGATGATCTTTCAAATCTTGCATGCATAGACAGCAATGAAGTCATTATTCTTCAGGATAAACAAGGACGATTAAAATCAAGTAATATCCACTTAACAGACATCCTTGTATGGATTACAAACGCGCTCAAAGACAATATTGCTGTATTTGATGAAAACGGTAGAATACAAGATTCTGGAAATTTAATCAACAATTATGCCAAGAAAACCGGTGATATTTTTACTGGTAATATTGTCATGAAACAAAACAAAAATTATCGATGTAGGAGACCCAGTCATACCCACAGACGCAGCAACAAAAAAATACGTCGATGATCAAGAATGTAAGTTTGTGTTAGTCAACGGTGGTATTATGCGTGCATTTCTCAACATGAATAATAATGGTATTAATAATCTCAGAACACCAGAATCAGATTTCGACACAGCAATGAAAAAAGAAAAAGGCCTTCCAATGATGAATTTGTTAACTGCTATCAATGATGCAACGACCACACTCAAAACTGACTTTTCTAATCATGTACAAACATTTCTGAATTTTCGTAGGAACATAAACAGAGCCATTAATGAATTTTTTGGGGAGTCCAGCAGTTGTTGATATTAAACTTTCTGACATTAACACAAGACTCAATGATCTTGTCAGCTGAATTCCTGATATCGTTCAAAAAAACTAATCTGATTAAAATTCCTCATGGCGAACAGATTGCTAATGTGGTATACACAGTATCATCAGGATCATCAACATGGTCACAGCAAAATAACTCTATCAAACACACCGCGATGGTTACTGGTGTGTACAGGCTGTCCATGTTCAGCTCTGCAAAATTTAGGATTTTTACCATATATCCATGGCGTCATTCAACCGATGTTTTTTTCTGAAACTGTGTCTATTATGTTAAATAAAGATGCTGAAGAAATATTTATACTGGAACCATCTGATAAAAAATTAACCGCAGCATCTTACTGGTTGGTGTCTGGAATTTGTCACTGAAATACCTCAATTAATCACTTAATAAAAGTATAATGAATCAAAATCCAATTGACATTCTTCATTACAGATAGAATCAAGTATGTACATGGCAAACTAAACTAAAAAATATTGTTGATAATTATACAGTAAAAGTAAAAAAATATCACAGATGTGTGGCTGTCATTGATATAATTGTTAATTCAGTTTCTGCCATTATTGCTGGAACCGGAGTATTGCTATCAACAATAACAATGACTGCGCATGCAGTTGTAACAATCGTTGTTTCAGCCGCAACGACAATTGCTGGTATTTTCAGTATTATTGTGAAGAAGATAGCTACATGCACAAACACAAAATTACACAAGTATACAATAAAACTACACACGGCGATGTCAGCATATTCTAAACTATCATTGTATCTCTCGTCGTATCTCAGTGATGGTAAAATATCCGATGAGGAGTTCACAATGAAGTATTTGACGAAAAAATAGAAAATCTAATGGAAGATCAAATTCCCGATTTAAAATAATAGCAGTAATAATAATGTCATCATCGAATGATCTACTGCAACAAATCGTCATTAATACAACACCGCTAAAGACAACAATGATATCAGTGAGTTCAACCAATCCTGAGCTTAATGTGGTTTTTTTCAACTGCAATTCCAGCCCAAGAAATAGCGCTAGCACAATTATGAGTTTATTATAGTTGGTCAAATATCAGATCAAAATCATTTGGTGGATTACAAGCAAATAATTCACTTGTATTCTCAAATAAGAATAAACCCGATGGAACTCCCGATTGGCAAGTTATTGGCATTCCAACGGGTAGTTATCAAATAGAACAAATCAATGATGAGTTCCAACACAGAATTAAATCTATTACAGGAAAAGAATCCAAAATAGCTATTACTGTTCATGAGCCAACGTTATCGTCCGTGATAGAAATAAATTCTCTCAACTACACCGTAGATATTTATCAAAGTTCAATCAGATCGGTGTTAGGATGGCCTGATATTCCACTAGTTTATGATATAATACCAGAACCAAAACTTTACGAATTTAAGACAAATGAAGGAAAATATATAAAAAAACCCAGAATATTGAGATACATTTCCATGGAAATTTCGTGTTGGAGATGCACTTGTTTTTCATTATGACCATGTTAGTGACAGAGAAAATTATATTTTAAGAAAACATTTATATAAATATGATAAAATTAAAAAAATAGTTTTCATCGATGAAGAAAATATCAAAGCATTTTCTGACCCGATTATTTTTGGGTATTTAATGATCTACAAAGTCTATTTTCTTCATTATCACCACATTACAACAAAGTCGTAAAACAACAGATAATTGAAACAATAAAACATTTAAATTATGTTACATCAGATTTAAGATTTGCCAATGATTCGATCTTATCAACTATATATTTTAATTGAGCTGAAAATGCTGATGCTACTGATCCATCTTATGGTGAAATTAAACAATTGTTTCTTAACCACTATAAAATAACAGAACTACCAACATTTACAGTACCAGGATATGATGCAGATGGGATGAAAAAATCAGTTAATATTTTGCTATTGATATTTTCCAGAAATACTTGAATCATGGAGAACAGTAGCTCCACCAGCAATTTTTCTCAGATATAATAATGATCCATACAGTGGAGGTCGCCATATTTCACCTGGTATTGTAAATATAACATCAACTATAACAGTTAATCTTGTATGTGATGTAATTGATAGCAGCTATCAAGTAGACCTTGAAGAATCCGGTCAGGCTCAACAAGGATAAATTTTATTCTCATTTACCCCTCAAGTACCACCAGGATATTTAATTGTATCAGAACCAATTAATCCTGTTTTTCTGAGATGTCATAATCCACTGTTATCAACAATATATTTCAAACTTTCTGACCAGATTGGACACATGTTGGATTTGAGAAATGAATCACTTAATATAAATCTGTATGTGAGATCGTAGAACAAAAAAAAAATGTTAATAAATTATCAGAATAAAAAATAAATGTTATTATCAGAATAAAAATATTATTATTATTATCAGAATAAAAAATAAATATTATTATTATCTGATTCTGAGTAAATATTATTATCAGAATAAAAAATATTATTATTATTACTATTATTATTATTATTATTATTATCAGAATAAAAAATAAATATTATTATCATTAATAATAAAAGTATTAATGCCGAAATATAAATATCACAGTAGAAGGATTATTTATTCTGATATCTCTATCATCGATGACAGATCATGCTATATCATTATATTATTATGAAAATAACGCGATCCATCATCAAATTGAGGCAAACGATAGACGTTTCTCATTCTGGGTTCTCTATCATCGGTGAGAGATCAGTACATACACACATGATGTGAGATAACTCCGTCAAGCAAATCTCTCTCTGATAGATTAATTAAACAGTTGTCCCGTTTGATTACATGACTGTAGCAATTTATTGTTTTGTGTGTGCTGACTGTAAGTAATTAGCTGTCAGTGGATTAAATCAGAATCTGAATAATTATCAGAATAAAAAATATTATTATTATCAGAATAAAAAATATTATTATTATTATTATTATTATTATTATTATTATTATCATCAGAATAAAAAATAATTCTGATTCTGAGTAAATATAAATAAATATTGTTTTTACTGTATTCAGAAATGAATTATCCCTCTTGTTTAGCTGGTACCACAGTCACTGTGACAAGAGTTAGTTTCGTCGTCACTATAGTCATGAGTGACGGCGCTTTCACAATCACAATCACCAGACATTACAAGCAGACATAATCTCGCTCAACTGTCTTATACGAGCATTCACAATTCTTTTTGTTTCGTATTCGTGAGACAATTCAGATCTAATCTTTTTGACCGAATGTGCAAGAGGAGCAAATAATGTCACCTGTGTATCTGTAACTATTGCCAGCGACTGTAACATTGCAGGCCTCAGTATGATAATCCAACATTATAACACTGTGCCACTGTCTGATTCTTACAAATATAAATTTCAGAAATTATCATGAGGTTACCTAATGCTGAATAAGCAGGCAACCTATGTGCGACCAGTATACTGAATAAAATCACAATTATTGTAAACTGTAGTGTGGATTTATTTCAATTTCCAAATATACTGTATAAAATTATATCGTGAAATCTACAATATTACACACATTCCTGCCGAGTTCAAGTGTACTGCTATCAACCGTTGCCAAGAATTCTAACATCGATCGATAAATCAACTTAATGAATCCGTCAGATGGTAATGTATTACTGCTGTCTAAAAATATCACAGTTGAGATATACACAATTACACATCAAATTTGTGAACGATATATTCATTATTTTTCTGTAATTATCAGGGACAAAGTAACATACAGGAAAGAGAGATATATCATGCAGGATAAGAAATACTATTACGATGACACAAAAATAAGGCTGCGGGTCTGTAACATTATGCAGTAACAAGCGGGACAACTGCTTAATTACTCTATCAGAGAGAGATTTACTTAACAGAGTTATCTCGCTTCGTCAACTACAATAAAATTCAAAAATATTTTCTTGTTTTATTCAGAAGTGGTAGTGTACTTAAATGTTATTCGCTGTTTGAATTTCTTTGAAAATGCCGATTTGGTTATATTATTTGTGACAAAGTGTATTGAACGCGTGCAAATATCAAAATATCTGCCAGCTGCATATGTTGAATGAAATATTATTTCTTCGCCTGTCTCCACATTAGTAGATACAACTGACCTCAGAGAATTATCATTATCACCGGTTCCTCTGAATCTGCAATTCTGACTCTGTGTAATAACTTGCAAATTACACAAAGAGTTATCAAGTTTTCTGCCATTGATGTGATCGATCACAAGTCCGTCTTCAATTGTTCCATAAAAACATTCAAAGATAAATTTATGAGATAAATAACATTTCTTCCCCCCAACAGTAAATGTAAGATAACCAGCATTATTAACAGTACCGACTGTTTTTTTTAATCGACAGTTCCTGATTACACCATCTCGAGATGCTTCATAATTCTTGATGATGGGATGCTTCACAAATTCATTTTGTTCCATTTGTATAATAATATTATTTGTTTAAATCATTATTTTGAATATCTGGCAAGATATTCTTCACCGTTTCTTATGGGGGATTCGATGCCATCGGTATTATTTTTTTAATCATAATATCGTTTTAGCTCTCTGTATCTTTTACCACCACATTGCACACATAACTGAGTTTCTCCTCTAACCTCATTTCAACATTTAAAGCAAGGTTTAGGTCCTAGACTCCCATGACGGACGCTTTGCATATGATATCCACAGAATTCGTTTACACAAGCTTTGTTACAAGGAGTTGTACAGCCAATCATTATCCACTTACAGTTAATATTTGTTTGAATCATTATATACATATTTATACTTCAATTTAAATATATATTTGTCTTAATTATAATATGGAGGAGTTTGGTTATCTGTAATTAAGTCCTATAAAGCCAGATTTGATCTTGACAAACTGCCGAAACCTAAATTTAGTTTTTCGAAGCAAGATCTTGCTTTAACAAATAAGGATATAACTGATCGTATCCGTGAAGCCAAGAAGGAATTTCACGATGACGCGGATCATGTGTGGTCATCATTCAGAATCAAAAATATCGTCGATGCTACAATGAATGATTCATGTGCAGGTAGAATTATTAACTATCTCGACAATCAAAGATATTTTATTCTAATAAAATTTATTGTGCAGACAGACTACAACACTTGGATTATCCATGACAAACGTGACCCTGTCCATGTACATGTTGGAAGTAGCATGTTGGTTGAATAAAAATTCCAAACCGGAAACATTGACTGGCATTGACAAACCATATTATGAACGAGCGTAACCTGTGACTGCAGTTGTTTATGCATTGTATCCGCTGAATGATAAACCTAGCGTTACTGATCTCAAACCGATGAAACTATCAAAGATAAATTGTGTAGCTGAGCGAGTTACAGAACACTTCACAAACGCGATACATGGAAATGGTTTAACGGATCTAAGATGTAAAAAAATAAATACGTGGGCAGAAACAGTTAAAGATACCGGAATGTCTATCAGTGACGTTGCAGAGCTGGGAAAGAAATTAAAATTCCCAATAACAGTGAAGACGTTAACTGGAGAGATTTTATACAAATCGAAATATGAATCAAGGGGAGTCCCGATAACGATTATTGATCATAACTCACATGCATGGACATCGGCCGTAACAATATTTCCATGAGACCGAACAGTTAGATTTTATAATGATTATATATTTGATTTTATCTGAAATATCAGTAAGAGTGACCCTGTATCTGTTTGGCTGTTTCAGAGTTCAGAATCTGTGAACTATGATCAGTTTGTATGGCCTAGTGGAGAAATCTATCATGCATAATCACTCCACGACGAAATGAAAAATCTTGTGTTGAAATACACAAATGATAATGATGTTATCAAACAATTACTGAATAACTGTTTTACCGTTTCATCAGTTGCTGCTCAGTTTGCTCAGGAGAAAATTCATGGTCACCGACAAGATCGGAATTTCTTGTTGATATCCAATGTAGTTGTATCGAATACAGACACGACAGATTGTGGAATACTAAATTTGATTATAGCAATGTTATCTCAGTTGATATGGTAGCATGTTATCCTGGAAGTTTTCTTGGATACAGAGAGTGTTCTGAATATTTTAAGAGATTTGATCATCCAACACACGAGATGACCAGAGTTGCGGTAAATGGACCCCTGCCAGATTTTGACTTAACCAGATTCACCTGTAGTCATTTGAGTTTGCACAAAATCTCCATCCGATTACTTATGCTTGGTTTGGAAGACATTTCTCAGAAAAACATTGGGCTCCAATAGTACTATTATGAT
>JAECUM010013688.1:0-76329 GCA_016617855.1 Megalonaias nervosa
TATGTGTGTGTGTGTGTGTGTGTGTGTGCGTGTGTGTGTGTAGAAAGAGAGTGAGATAGATAGATATCGACGACATTGATCTTTCAAAATGTTAACTATTATTGGATAATGATTTTGAAATACTGATATGATTAATAATAGTAATGCTAGCTAATTAAGTGGTACTGTTAATCATGTACAAGTCATCGATTAATAATTCATGTATATGGATTTCGGTTGTAATCTACGTTATAGTGACTTTGGCCACTCAGTAGCGTTCAATATGTGACCTATACAAATTCGTTTTCGTTGACCATTTCCATTTATTGCCAGAGAACTATATGATGCTTTTGCATATTTTAAAAATAAAAAAAATTACTATAAGGCTTTTGATTTTATCAAATTGTCTATGAAGTGTTTAAGAGAAGTATCCTGGATGGGTAAATGTTTTTTTTTCTTTTACAATATTCGGTGATCTCCCCAAGGTCATTTATCCTCACGACCCGAATATGTTTCCATTTCAACCTTTAACACTTTGGAACCGAGCGATACGCTATGCAGAACCATATGCTATGATGTCCCCGTTATCTTTCCAAAATAATTATGTTAAATAAATATTCGTTGATCATATTTCAGGCAATATCCATACATTTGTTTCACTCTCAGACTGAGGACTGCCGCGATGACCTGATTGAGCGCCAGACTCGTAATCCAGTAATAGCAAGAACAGTATACAAGCAGGCTCGCACAGGTCGGCTGCCCTGGTGTGTCTTGGATACGGCACATAGCTTCCATTATCTCAGCATGATTTAGCCAAGAAGATGATGATAAAGTAACATATGCAACACCTGTTTGTTCGGTTATTTTATTAGAACTTTATTTCTTTTTTTTTTCTTTTATCAAGAATCATCTATCAAGATTAAATAAAGTTACCCCGCTCTCATCTAGCCCTGAGTCGAGATCATGTGCCGTGCTTGTGGAGATAGATTCAGAGATCATTTTGCCCTATGTCAAGATCAGCTGCATTGTTTGTTGATTCGGATTCACTGATCATCTAGCCTTATGTCAAGGTTAGGTTCAGAGGTTGTCGATTCATATTCAGAGATCATCTAGTTTTGGAAGTTATAGAACTCATAAGCTTAGATACGAGGAATCCACTACATTTACATTAAATCGTCCTCATAGTAACATCTGTATAATATTCAGCTAAACATTATAAAATTATCGAGGAACCTTCTGTACTTATGTGCCTTCGTGCTGAACAAAATATCTGGAAATGTACACACTCAAATACTATCCCACAACGTTAACTACCAATTTTCACCAATACATAAGAAACGTCATTATATCGAAAACGATTCCACATTTTGCAAGAGCAACCGCTGCTGCCTGCGTGTCTGTTTCGTCGATTACTTGTGGGTATATGTGTATGTTACTTTCATTCGTTGTAGATTTCTCGTCCATGAGTCCTTTCATTCTATCCAAGTGCATTTGTTTCGTCTTCCAATTATTTCCTCAACTTTTGTTCTATAGCTATTATGTTCTCTCGTGCTAATTATGAAGTTGAAAACTCCTCTACACGGAATATGTAAATTACATAGTGTAGGGGAAGCAAGGAGAGAGAGAGAGAGACAGACAGACAGACAGAGAGACAGAGACAGAGACAGAGACAGAGACAGAGAGAGACAGACAGACAGACAGAGAGACAGTCAGACAGACAGAGACAGAGAGAGAGAGAGCCGCGTCGTCGCATCTAAACAGATCACGCCTATGTGGTCCAATATGTTTGTTACACATTCACTACTATTTGTCTATGCAAAAAGGATAATTACCGGCAGTGCGTCATTGAACACTTATAAATGTTCTTGCACGGGAATGGGACACCTCATCAAAAGACAACCCCGCTTTGGGCTCACGAGAAAGGAGCAACAGAACGCCAGAATCGTTGTCTCCTGTCGCGAATCAGAATTGCGCAGAAAAAGGACAAATTTGGAAGCAAGGGCTGGATAACTGTCTCATCAGGTATACAATTACACCCCTTGAGACTACAAAGATAAGTCCCACGCAACTTCTCTTCAGATGAAAATCCAGACTAATCTTCCAGAAATGCGAACCAGAACCGTGTCCTATTGTCATTCGGAAACTGCCACCAAGGTTTAAGGACCATATGTAGGTACTGACTTTGTTATAAACGTGGTTGAGTGTAAACTGTAAAGTCCAACGCGTTGATTCAGAAACGTGTCCATTCCTATTTAGAACTGTACACAATTTACTTCAGTAGTAGTTTCAGGACATTATTTTAAATTAATGATATAAAATACTGAAATTTAGTTTAGAAATATTCCAAAAATCAAGACTCCGTCTTATTCATTAAAATAGGTAACATCATTCTTGTATTAAAGAAACGAGAAGGAAGAGAACATAGTGTTAGCAAGGGATAATCAAGAATATTTTTGACTCAGTTCACAAATATCCAAAGTAATATATTAATCGAAAAGTTAATGAACACGTTAGTAACTCCAAGAAATGTTTTAAATCAACAATTCCTCTGGAATGATATTTGATTTCAACAACACAGCTATAAACTTTAACATTAAACAAGACTGAATGTTTAATCAAATCCCTATTTACACTAAATATTAATTAAATATACATAACAATAACAATAAGGGTATTAAGGTAGCATGTTTCATTCAGTAGTGTCTTGTGTATTTGAGTTAATAGAATCATAAAGTTTTAATTGACTACGAACACACCAATTAATTGTAGTTGTAATAGATTCTGCTACCACTGCACACACACACACGTTTGTCAGACATGCCCTTGTTTCCACTCAATAACCCTTCGTTTCTCAGGTACTCACCTGAATACAGAAATATAACTGTAGACTCATCGTTCGAACAAGCTACCTCTCGTTCTGCCTTTTATATATCATATACAATATATAGATATCATCTACTGACCTATTGGCTGATAACTAGGCTGGATAGTTTTATTACACACACACACACACACACACACACACACACACACACACACACACACACACTCATATACACAGTGAACTGGAGAGAACGTGGTTACCAACTGATGAATATAATTTAGCTGACCGATTGACTGAATCCTACCCTAGTCGGTTTACTTCACACTGACACACGAACTATCTCTCAAAGACACATACACACGTATGCACGCACATACCAACAAACACGCTTGTAAATGGTGAGTACGCTGTTACCTACAGATGAAAATAATGTAACCTGTCAAAATAGACCTGAATAAAAATGCTTTTAGTCTATGTACCCTATTTCAAGTACCCTATTTACCCTAAGTACCCTATTTCAAGCAATATAATGCAGTAACGTTCTTTCAGAAGGCAGTTTACTTTACTTCTTTACAGTGGGTTTTTTTGAGTTCTTTCTGTTCTTTCTTTTTTCCTTTGGTATAGTAAAGGGTAGCATTGCTATAAAAGTAATTAAGACAGGGAAAAAGGAAAAATAGTCGTACTATGTGGAATCCTTGTTTTTACACTGATACAGACCGATGCCCTCATACTGTCAAAAATCATATTGCAAGACAAAATTTGCTAGGTTCCTTGCTATCTTATTTCCTCGAGAATACAACACATAACAGCGTTTCTGTCGCCATGTTTTATCTCTGTCGTAGCATACGTATGCTCGCAATTAAACACCATATTTAAGTGCTTACCCTGAGCAATTACACTCGGTATAAACAAAATGACATATATATATATATATATATATATATATATATATATATATATATATATATATATATATATATATATATATGCAACAGATCTAAGTTAATTGGATATTATTGCAGAAATGATACCATGAATGCAGCTAACTATTTATTTTCATTCCATCCTAATTTAAGCAATGCTTGTAAGATCAGAGTTTCAACATTAGGCCCAATTAATAATTTTTTAGAATAAATTCTACCGTATACTTAGAGTCTCGAACATGTTATGTATTCACCAGGTATAATTTTATATAGGATATGGAGCTTGAAAACTAAATATACAGTTGCTTTCAAACTTATTATAAATTTGCGCTTTACCGTAAATAAGCGCCCGAAACTATCATACTTTTATTTCTGACGTAGTTTCGTTTCCGGCGTTAAAGGGGATAACATTTAAACTGATTTTACAAGCTGACTGCTAACATGTTTCATGCGCCTGAAGACTATCTTTAGACATACGAGAAAGAAAACACTTCCAGAATATTAACCAATCCAACACTGTGATCTTGATCGTATGAAGATAAAAGAGACTCAGGGTAAAAAAAAAAAGCAAAAAAAAAAAAAACAAACCACCGGCTCCACCGACTGGGAAGGAATTTCCTATAACCTTTAGCTATGAGCTTAATTAATCTCAAACAAAGTCTATTGATGATCAGCGATATTAACAGGAGATATTTCCTACTCATAAACTAGGGGTTAACGCCATATTGACAGATGGATGGGAATCGTGGTCCCATTATCTAACCTTTTGTGACATTCCTCTCAAAAAGACACCAACCGTCAATCGAAAACTTTATTGCACGATCAGATTTTTTTACTTCAGCATTCATATATCCATCCATTCAAGAATTCATCGAGTTATGTATATATTCCTTGTTGTAAACGATACATATATAGTAACATCTAAGGAACATGTGTGTCTTTTGTTTAAATATAAGGTAGAAATTTTGCATCAGATAGCATTCATTGTCCGAGGAGGACAATTTCATTTTGCTAATAACTTTTACGCAAGTAAAGTAAATGTGCTGATTTCGTCCTTCGTGATCATGATAGTATTACTGATATTTAGTATCAGTTTGGGTTTAAAGGACACAACTGTATTGTTCACATACGGATTTCAAGGCTAAATTGACAATAAAATACCTGGTCGCTCATGATTTTTTCTGAATCTGAATTGAATACTGCCCTTTTATCGATAAATGAAAACCAGCTAACCACAGACTTTCAATGAAGAAATACTCCAGTCACTTTTCTGAACTCAAGTATTTGATATATTTTACATTAATCTCTTTGAAATACAAAGAATAAATACAGGCCGTTAAAGTACCTCTTTATAACTCAAGTAATGTGCGTGTATGTATGTATGTATGTATGTATGTATGTATGTACATGTGTGAGTGTGTGCGTGCGTGCGTGGGTGCGTGTATATGTCTGTATCTATGTCTGTATGTATGTATATATGTATGTATGTACGCACGCATGCATTTATATATATATATATATATATATATATATATATATATATATATATATATATATATATATATATATATATATATAAACTGAAACATTTTGATCTCTATACTTACATCGGTTAGGAGGTTTGTCATTATTTCAGTTAGATAATGAACTGATAATGCGATAGGAAAGAGCAATTTTTTATGTGAGCATCTCTTAATCAATTTTTCCAGGCTCCTTCTCATGGCAATCACAATACCGAATTCAATTCTTTATGTAGTTACTTATTTTGTTAATAGTATTAAGTGCATAATTATTTCCTAATGCACCAAGACTATGTCACTTATTTTAGGTACTTACCTGGGCAAGCAGCTTATTGTAATATCAGCATGGGTTATGTTGCATCCTCGGCGAATATTTGTAGTTTTAATGAAATGACAGAGATGTCTAGTACAATAGTTCTTTTCACGTTTATTTTGTCATCCTCCGGAAAAATATTTGAACTTACCAGATATTATATTTCTTGTTCATGTTTTAATGCTTTTATCTGTTGAATAATTGTAACATTGGTTATCAAATCCCAAGGAAATTTCAGGGAAAGCAATTAAAGACTTTAATATAGACTAAATCGGATGCAATAACAGTTCGGTAAATATATTAGTTTTGCGATGCCTAAAAGAAAATAAAATCTCATAATTCCGTAGGAAATTCTACATTTCTTTTATTACCAAACTATCAGTGATCTTTGCCTCGCAGTTGAATGTCTTGATATATAAAGAGAACACAGGAACACTGACTTCAAGTTTACACACTTCACTGTGTATGCGGAGAATGTGAAATTGGTCATCGCCAAGGAACCTGGTAATATAAATTATCTAGAACATTTTTATTTCCGTGACGACAGGTTGCAGACAAATACCATGTAATTGAAAGAGTTTGTTTTTCTTTCTTATAGCTTAACGATCTTTTTCATTGATTTCAGTGAATGGTCTCAACTAGCTAAAGCAGTTTTGACAGTTTTTATATACAGAATTACGTTAGCGAGAGATAAAATGTTTAATGTCGATTATTATTTTTTACACATTGAGAAAAGTTGTTAAATTCTAACATTTTCTCAGATTAAATTAAATAAAAGTAACTAAATATGTTTAATCACGAACAAATTCTCTCTCTCTCTCTCTCTCTCTCTCTCTCTCTCTCTCTCTCTCTCTCTCTCTCTCTCTATATATATATATATATATATATATATATATATATATAAAGGGTTTGTTGTGTACGTTGATAAATTACCATGCATTTTGTGAGTGTGTGTGTTTCTTTTGCAATTTGAACGTAGCTTTACCAATTTTCCAGTCATATCGCTACGATGTCTGCAATGCGGCAGCTTATAGTGATGTCTAGCACTGGCGCATCATACGAACGTACGTACTTTAGAAGATATTACATACATGCATACATACATACCTTTTCAAACTGTCCATGGTATATGTATATGTATTGTTTCAACATTTGGATAGAAACTACACATCGAGGATTTTTTTGTGCATCTGGACAGGTATCATTTGATTATAAGCTTGCAGACACGTGCAAGAAATAGCATGATGAAAATTAAATGATTGCTCATCAATAAAAGTCACGATTTTATCGCTCCCATGAGAACTTCAAAGCCTTATTTAGAACATTATACCTGATTGTTCATGATATGCTCTGTACTTGAACTGTATAACTGAGAATCATTTAGACTGAGAGTTTTGATGGATAAATAATTGAGCAATACACCGACTGATATGTTTTACTTTGAATTATGCGGTCTGGATAAAAAGCGATTAATTTCCGATATAAGGCCTAACAAAAGAGACAAGGGCTTCTTTTGATAAACTTAAGAATGATCTCTTAACTCCTTTTAGTTTTTGTATTATGTTTTCTATGCAAGTGTCCATAATACCTAGACGTAAATCTTAATACGCCTTGTTTGTGATGAATGTTGTAAGTTCAGCAGCCTGCCAACCATATACACTTTTGCTTCACTGCCCAAAATTCTCCATCGATATCATGTGTGCTTACATTAAATTTATTGAAAGTATGTATATGGCGATGAATAAAACAAAATCACGATTTGAACACACTGATACCAAATTAAACGTCAGGTGTACAACAATATGCATCGTCGCCTATGGTATATTCTGCACCGATTTTATATTCCATAATTTTTAAAAAAGTTACCCGCAAGGTTTGGAGTAAAGACCTCATGTAGAAAAGAACATTATATTTATTAATAAAGCAGATAATTATACTATTTTGTTTTTGTCTTTTGTTTAACTCTTGGCTAGTCTTAATAGGTTTTTCTTTTCTGTACATGAATGTAATTATGTATTGGTATAAACGTATTATTATGTGCGTCTCTCTGTGTATGTTGCTTCCTTGTCCTCCAACGTGGACATTCCTTTAGGTCAAACAGTAGCGTACTTTTGTTTTGTCCACCGATCTTCGCGCAGGAGGTCCTTCACACACACACACACACACACACACACACACACACACACACACACACATATATATATATATATATATATATATATATATATATATATATATATATATATATATATATATATATATATATACACACATCAAACGGAAGCTGATTAGCTGGAGAGAGAACATGAACTTAAACGTCTAAATTTCGTTGCTATTTAGATACGAGATGCATTGAAATCAGGCTGCTAGAATGAATCCCATCAAACATCTCATGAATTTTCTTACTAAGCGTAAACAGATTTCCTTGAAGTGTTTATTTATTTTACCTTGAATTATACGGTATTGATAACTTTCCATCCGACGTTCTGACGTGGAATTTCTTACGTGCTGACGTTTTGACTTGGAATATATTTTTCTGATAAATACAATACGCACGCTAAATTTCTATTCATCCTAACCACCCAAATGAATACATCTTTTTCCCTCTTTTCCTCCTCCTCTCGCTTTCTCTCTCTCTCTCTCTCTCTCTCTCTCTCTCTCTCTCTCTCTCTCTCTCTCTCTCTCTCTCTCTCTCCGTCTGTCTCGCTCTCTAGTTAACCTCCGAGTTAGCCATATCGTATTTCAAAACAGACACTAACTGATAATATGGTTTCAGGTCACAACCTGATGTCGTATTTGCCTACATTCACGAGTTAAGTTTTCTTTTAGACAGAGTAACAAATAACCGGGAAATTAAAGCATTTGTTTAACTGTTCTAGTTTTCATCACTAATTGATCTGTAGCAAAGTCTGTTCTCACCTAATAAATAATTACGTCCTTTCAGTTGGAACTATTGAAGACAATTAAATTCAGGTAATTATCTTAAGACTCTTTAAACATAACGTATGAAATTAAGACAAATAAATTCAAACAATTACTTTCAGACTCACATCAAATACAAATTAAATGACATTAAGACCTTGTGCTTTCGTGATTCGCTTCCTTCCCACTTTAGCAGAGCTGCCGCTTTACCCATTCCTCTGTATCTTTCTCAGACTTCTAACTACCTATTCCTTGGAAAAATTGGTATTACTTACTACCCTCCAAGCCAAGATCCTTTAATCTCTTGCAAAATCTTTGACTAATATTGCGGTGTAGGACATTTTTAAAACATGAGACTTCGCAAGCATGGAACCAAACAACAATGCGTTAACTTATCTAGTCGATTTATCTAACGGACATTATAACACACGTTTGGAAAATGTCACATTCTTCCCGCTTTCCTTAATACTCTGCAAAAATTCAGCTTATGACACATATTTCAGCAAGTGCAAACGCTGTTTCTGCAATATTTAAACCGTAGACATTTGTGATGAATAAAACCATTTCACCTCTTCGTGATTAGTGCCCTGACACATTTACCAAACAGAACTCTAGTAACAATCCGTCATGCCCCAACCAGAGACATTAGTGTACACTACCCTTGCACATGCCATGGATTTAAATCTGTGCCAAATCGAATACATTAATTTGCGTGTTTGTGTGTGTGTTTATTTTTAACGTAGATTTAACAATTCTAATCATATCGCAACGATGTCTGCAATGTGTCAGTTTATAGTGATGTCTAGCACTGGAGCGTCATGCCGTAGCATGATGTCCCACCCAGTCGCATTATCCTGACACCAGGCCGACTGGTCCTATCATTAACCTGTTAATGCTGAGTGGCAAGCGATGCAGCTGTTAGTACCATTTATATAAGTCTTTGGTATGAGTCGGTCGTGGTTCGAACCAGCAACCTCCCGCATCCGAGGTGGACGCTCTAACCACTTGGGCCACCGGAGCGGTTAATACATTCATTTAATATTCCCATGTGTCACGATGACAACTGCACGTTCACAGTCAGCTGGAATACTCATACTCTTACACTATCCAACATCAATATGTAGACGAATCAAATTTTTTACTTTCAGTTTTAATTTTAAAGGATTTATTTATTCAAATTATTCATTGAAATTACAAAGTGCTCCTTACTACTTTCGACTAAGTGACTAATTTCGAAGTATTCTGAACTCATTCAAGGGCATTCTGGGTTATATGATTGTGATACATCAGGAATGTTAGCACATCGCCACATTCCAGGCTATCGGAACATCAGCACATTCAAATTGGAATTCAATCGGAACACCACTGGGATTCATTGGGAACAATATACGCTTGGACTTGTGATATAAGTTTTAGGACTATTTAGGATTCAGTAGAGGTGGGGTAGATTGATGAGCTGACGAGTGAGTTCAGTCTCACTATGTCTCTATATATATATATGTGTGTGTGTGTGTGTGTGTGTGTGTGTATGTGTGTGTATGTGCGTGTCCCCAAAGGTCAGTTGATCTTTTCATGAAATATACCAACCGTTTGGGTACATTGTGTATATATTTAAGGAACACTGTATATCTTGGCGATAGATGCAAATTTTGGGAGAAAAAAAATATAAATATTTACAAATTAAACATTTGACATATATTATTTACACTTCAACATTTGAGCTTCTCCATCTCTTAGAGGTTAATTAAGTGTCAAATGATACAGAGCAGACTAATGACGCATTTGGCTAACATATCGAATATTGACAATTATGTACTTTCTTCTCATGCCAGATCAAGTTAGGTACACACCAGAATCAATGTTCTTGCGAGAGTGCTAAAACATTTCTCTGTTAGTTTGACCGGCTGTTAGGATATACATTAGGACCAATTCAAGAGGAGTGATCGGTATGGTTGTATATGCTGCATTGTCAGGTCTAAATTATGAGATATTATTCATAATGAAACTAGATTCTTGTATTATGAGTATTCCCTTGCTTACCTCTGATGATACTCCAACTTACATCCATATTGTATCGAGTACTTACACAATGCATGTAGTTTGTTGAACGTGCTTGGATAGGCATCGTATGTATTCAGCCAATGGAAACGGACACATGATTTGTCTTGGGGTGGGTATATGTACCAGAGAGAGGAGGGAATGGTGGCAGGTTTGGAATATGCAATGAAAGCCGTACTTATTATCAATATCAAACCATGGAAGTTGATGTAATTAGTGCTGATTCTATAGCACTTGTTTCGTGTTGTTGTTATTAATGTTGACTTTGTGTTGCTGTTGATGTGCACATTTTTAAACTGACAAGGATTTATCACAAATGGAACATACAGGGATGATCAGTTAAATATGTTTGCTGAGACAGGAGTGATGAGCATGATCATAAAACGACAAAGCTGGCTTCCCAGTGGTGCTGAAGCTATAGTTCCATCCCATCCATCTGCTGTAATACCAAACCCGTCTAGATCATTCCCCTAACGGCAACAAACAAAAAATCTTTTCAGTGCCGTTTCTTCCGTTCGTAAAACTTCATTCTTTCTCAGAGTACCGCCCTCACATCGAAACATATACACGCATATACATACATACACACACATACACACATACACTCCATAGTATAATAGTATATTATAGTTATCAAAAATGTATAATATACTTTTATTATTTCAACTTTGTTTGGGACTATTATTTATGCACAACAAATGAAATGTACAGCGTCTGACAGAATGGAAGAAATTATTTATCTTTCTATCTAATTGATTTCCCCTGAAATAAAACTATGTGATAAAAGGAATCTCAAATGGGTAACGATTTAATATTAAATTTATGAATCTCGTTAAATAACATCCTGCTTTTGGTCGCCAAGGCTCGCAAAAGCTGGACATTATTCAATTCGTTTCATAAATTCAATATTAAATCGTTACCCATTTGAGATCCTCTATATATTACACCTATAGTTGTATCACCTGTACACGTTCCGAATTTTCGTCCATACTTAAGTTAATGTTTTATTTAAATCTAAATTATCGTTTTGAGAAAATGTACAAAACTGAAAATTATTTTACGTTCACGAAACTTGATTGTGTTAGTTACAGCTATTTGAAAATGTAGTTATTGTTTAGTACGGTTTTCATTTGCAGCTTTTGAATTAGTTTATAAATCGTAATCCAGTATCACTGAATAAAAAGAAACCTGTACAGATTTAGTATGATATACAGGTTACCATTAATTTGGACGGAGTGAAAGAGAATGAGACATAAAGACAGGTAAATAGATAGGTAGGCATATCTAATGATTTTAAAATTTAAATTGGTAAAATTGAATGAATACAAAAATAAACTTACATTCTAAATAGGCCTAAAGGTAACGACATGTTTCTTAATGAGATATTCCCCGTTATTTCGGAAAAAAGCGTTAGTATTACAAAATACACAAGAAAGGTAGCTCAAGAAAGATAACAAAATTATCCCACCAATTACAGACTTATTTCTTTATTTAGCTGTGTAAGGAAAATCAAGGAAAGGGTCATTTGTAAACATGTATACAAAATACATGAAAATGGTCTTATTTTAAGTTCAAGAAAAGTTTAATAGGAAAAGCCACAAATAGCTGAGAATCATTTAATCATCCGAGAAATGTGATGTAAACAAGCATATTAAAACACACACACACACACACACACACACACACACACACACACACATATATATATATATATATATATATATATATATATATATATATATATATATATATATACACACACATATGTATACATCAAACCAAAGCTGATTAGCTAGACAGAGAACGTGAACTTAAACTTCTAAATTTCGTTGCTATTTAGATACGTGATGCATTGAAATCAGGTTGTTAGAAGGCATTCCATCAAACGTCTCATGAATTTCCTTACTTGGCGTAAACAGATTTCCTTGAAGTGTTGATTTGTTTTACCTTGAATTATACGGTATTAATAAGAAGTTATAAATTCTCCACATACAACCTAATAAAGAGCAAGCTTCTACCTTGAACGTTTTGTTAAAGCAATTGTCCTCTGACTCTTTCTACAAGAAACGAGATTCTCATAATTGCATTTGTACATCTAAAGTACTTGTTTGAGAAAAGAAAAGAATGCTCGTATTGTAAATCATTGTATCGAGAGAAAATTACAAAAGGGAAAGACAAAATATTTCAGTAGATTTTAAGCTGTTGCTCTGTGGAAAATGCCTAACTGACCTCTATATCTGTACAGTATCAATGACACCGTTATCTACTTGCCAAAGACAGAGAACTGATCCTTCAATCCTGCTACAGTTGAATGTTGTAAATCCATTATCTAGCCGTCCTGCTACAGTTGAATGTTGTAAATCCATTATCTAGCCGTCCATGCAACAAACATAAATACTTTCCTTAAGCCGTAGAATATTAATGTACATGATAAGATTGATGTAGTTTATGGACGCACTCAAGATGAATTTAACCGTTTAAACGTTAGTGAATATGCCCCAGTTTATAATATCTTTATTGAAAGTAAATATGCACCGATGAATAAAGGACACGACTTTAACGCCCACATACCAAATTCAAAGTCATGTGCACAATAATATATATGCCTGATCACTCTGGACCTTAGAAGAATATTGATACCCTTTTCCATAATTAAAAATAAGCAACATCAAAGTTTCAAGCTAAAAAGACTGGTCCATGAAAGGATATTTTAATGTATAAATAAGCCATGAGGACTTACAGCTATTGTGTTGTTATTTTGTTAATAGTTTTACCATAAAATGCAGACAAAGAACAACTAGTACCAGTAGTTTCATTATCCTTTAAAGTGTTTATTTACGGTGACAGAATATTGTTCTACACCTTTTGCCTGTCTTTGTGTATATCTCTTTTGTCCCCTGAGAATGTTGTTGCTCTAGGTCGAATCGTAGGGTACCTTTCTTATGTTCCATACACGTGTCCAGCATTCGCGTCATATACACCAAACAAGACTACAAGATGGCATTAGAATTCGGAGAATTGAACATTTTAGACTGTACACAAAAAGCATCTCGTTACATGAGCGAATGACATGACATGTTACCGGTGAAGTAAGTGGCCCTTTAAAGGGACCATACATTGCAAGCTGGCGGGAAAAGGGGATCCCATGAATATTCCTCCACAGGAATAATAGTGTTACATAAGATGCTGTTATGAATGATTGTTCGAATGTCTTAAAGTCCATGATATAAAGCTTTAGAAGCAAAAAGGGAGCTTATTCCGTCATGTCTATGTAAATATGTGTGTACGGCAGATGAGTGTGGATAAGAGCTGTTGAAAGGGGTTAGAATAAAGTACAGAGAGAAGAAAATGGAGAGAAGGCTGTACGTGTTTGAAAAAGAGGTATGCACAGGTGGACTCTTCAGTAATAATTGATGTGACACGACGTAGGGAGGAAGAACAAAGAGTGAACGAACATGAACAGTGACTCAACAACATAGGTTATTCGAGAATAAAGGAGATGGAATGAAGACAGAATGTTTATGTATCAGCTCATTCATAGCAAATATAAACAGCTAAATTGACATGCTTACATACAGGAAATAACGTGCGATGCTGACCACTATCTGCTGCTGTTGATAGAGTTGGTAGAGCACCAACATAGATGCATCGTAGTAAAGATGGCGGGCAGACATATATGTGGCAGGAAGGAGGGGTCATGTTATTTCATTAACAATGGAATTGACATGTCTACATTGATCCGAGTAAAGCCAAAATGCAGATAAATTTTGCATATTTTGAGAAACAATAATCCTGCGTTTGAATTAATTTGAAACGTGTGCATTAAGGGCGCAATGAATTTGAGCAGTATATTTTTGTCAATTGGCAAGCGAAAGTCAAGAGATTTATTGGTGTAAATGGTCTCAAGTGTGATATTCCAGTGGTAAAGAGCCCACATTATCAGTGGCACAAAGAAACTACGATAACAACCGTTACCACCACCACAGGCATTCAATATATTTGCGTCATAGATACGATATTTTCAATAATCAATGCAGTACCTGTAGAATTTCAATGCAAATTTAAAAATAGTTGATTTACTGGCAAACTGAACTTTTTATACGTTATTTTTTATACTGGGATATCACGATGCTATTATTATATAGCGAGTGAACCAGTGCTGTGCCAACAAAAGGGCAGACCTATCCGGGGATATATATATTCCTACCAAGGCTAGCAAATTTACTTTGTCCTTGATAGAGATTGGTGCTGTAGCAGAGGTGTTGAAGGTAAGCAATATTATTAGGATGAGTTTTTTTAAAAAGAGTTTCTTCGTGAAGAATTTAATTAAGATTAAGAACAACCATCCTCTCCCTTGCTTTTTCTATGCCCATCCTTTCTTTCTTTCTTTACCAATGTTTCCATTCCCACTCTTTCCTGCAAACTCACTTGAATTGCACATAAAACAATAGGGCGACCTCTTGACCTGCCTATAGGGTGACCACAAATGCAGTCAGAGTTTTCTCTCCATTGAACTAAGGATAGACGTGGATTTTACGGTTTTTGTAGCATGGGGTTTCTTAATATTTGTGAGATATTTTTGTAGCTTTCTTACTCTGTGATTTCTGTCAAAAAATGCATTAATTGTATATCTTGAAATAAGTACCAATAATGTATCTCGCGGTGATGGTACATTACATATTGATATCGATGTAGGTCTTGTGGGAAGTAAACATAACGTTACGTGATAGAAAGGTAGGAAATCCATGAAGCGCCCTTCTCGATGTGAAATATAGAAAT
The DNA here is from genome assembly GCA_016617855.1 of Megalonaias nervosa. Taxonomy (NCBI): domain Eukaryota; kingdom Metazoa; phylum Mollusca; class Bivalvia; order Unionida; family Unionidae; genus Megalonaias; species Megalonaias nervosa. The sequence continues at coordinate 15,319 of JAECUM010013688.1, forward strand.
ATGTGCGCTCAACGATGTAAATACAATTTTAAGTTTTGTGCATTTCTTTTAGTTTGCTGACTTTATAGACACTTTATTATAGTCATGTTCTAAAGAGAACGTCCGTATACGTGTATTCATGCATGTGTGCCTTTGAGTGTGTAGGAGAGAGAGAGAGAGAGAGAGAGAGAGAGAGAGAGAGAGAGAGAGAGAGAGAGAGAACGTTGTGGAAAAAGCTTACAGTGGACAAAGAAGAATGTAATTAATGTGCTACCTTCAGTCAGTGTACGTGAAATCATGTAACACATTCCTTTACTGAGTTACGCTTTAATGAGTCAGGTAAATAAAATTTCCTTAATAATCTTATACTTCAAACAAGAAACGTATGAATGTTTGGTCCAGATGAAATTACCTAATTCTTTAAATGACTTTGATGATGAATGGCATCATTTCGAGTTATTTCGCACGCAATGTACAAATTAATGCAAAGGATTCTTCAGTCATATTTCCGGTGTGTTTTTCCGATCATGGACGAAAAGTCTTGAGCGTGTTATAGAACATGCATCAGGTTTTCTTTGGCTTTAAATTTGTTCATGACTTCTAATAGCAAATGATAATTCTTGTTAGTTCCTTAATTTTATATTGATTTGCAAAATAAGACCGCAGAACTTAAAAATGAATAATTTTACATCTGATTCATATTCATTTTATAAATTTTAGATGACGTCAGCAACCACTTTTCTTTTGGCTATTGCTGTGCTGACATGCACAGTACAGGCAACGTACTATTACGATTCCGTCTTTGCTAACGACGTCATAGCTGCTGTAAGGCTGGCTCTAGTTGCCATAGCTCAAGGAAATACAAATAACACAGTCACAAACGCAGGTATGAATATATTCAAAACTATATTTTGGGTTGAAGGGTATATAGCTTTTGAGTTTGAATTCGAGGTTTCTTTTCAGCCAATCAGAAAACGATCTCTAAAGTAAAACTTATTGTGATTGGTTGTGTTCAAAGTTCGTACTCCTAACTCAGACTCAACAGTTCAATCATCTTCAGACTTATATTTAGGTAATCCCGAAACAGGGATTAGGGGAGTTTGTAGATGTGCACAATAATTCATACAGAGTGGAATTGTTCCAAAAGGACAAATTTAAGAGAGAGAGAGAGAGAGAGAGAGAGAGAGAGAGAGAGAGAGAGAGAGAGAGAGACTAACTTATTATAGCAATATAAATAGTTATTTGCGTTCAAATCTCGTTACTTGGACATGACAAAAATGGGTGATGTATGCACACAATCTATTCAATTTATATATAGACTGCACTTGTACAGGAAAGAGGTCCCACTATGGAGCTAATCAATCAACCTCTGGGTGAGTCTGGCTTTGAAAGTCGATATTTCCTTATTTCCATGGTACCAAAGTCAACAGATGTTGTCTACTGAAAGATTCTTAAACGCTCAAACAATATCAGTGAAATTAACTTTCATCACCTAATAACCACACATCACGAAACTACTAATTTCACACTTGCATATTTTTCATTGTTTGGTTCATCAGTAAACCTTTCAGAGGTGAATTTTAGTACCTGCAATACAAAACATGACCGAAATTCGCAATTCAAAGTGTTATTTCTATCTCAAGTTACAAAACGACGTGTACGTAAAAGTATCCAGATGAGTCTCTATGTTACGAAATCTAAGAAGGTCCTTGTTACGAAACTAATCCATGCTATCATCAAGTCTCGTGAGATTGTAAATTATGTGTCCGCTCAGTAAAGGTTTATGTCTACGCTAATTTTGTGTAAGGAACCTGTATAGTACGTGCTTAATATCGGTAACAAATTTGTTAGAAATGTTAGTCAGTAACAGCGACGATCTTTCTGCAAGAACAACAACAAGAACACCACCACCATCACCACCGCCAATAACAATTATGACAATAACAACAACAACAACACGAATAATACTAATAATAATTAAACAATCACAATAGTAACGGTGATAATGATTATGGTGGTTGTAGTAGTAGCTGGAAGCAAAAATGAGTAGGATTCCTCAATCATCAGGAAACATTAATATACTTTTACTTTTTTTTTCCCTTGCAGACGCTGACAAGCTACTACAGTTATTTAACTCAGGACAATACACTGACAACAATACTGTCCTGGTTTCAAAGACGTTGGAGATACTACAGACAAAGTAATCTCTCTCTCTCTCTCTCTCTCTCTCTCTCTCTCTCTCTCTCTCTCTCTCTCTCTCTCTCAGACGCACACACATCACTGATTCAACCGCAACGTTGATACTATTCTTGACGTTATTACCAGATCTTTCCCCGATTGGTTCTGCTTATGCACACAAATTCGGGAGGGTGTTGCTGAGAGGGGACGGGACGGGTATTATCTTTTTAATTATTGTAAATAATGGATACTCGACGATAAATTATTCTGCATCCCTAAGAAAGGCCTTAGGGGTCTAAAATGTTTTCTCGATCTTTTCTCCTTTTAAAGAGAACTCGGAACTGCTACGGATTGTCCTTCCGTTCATGTGTTCATATCTGCACATGTTCATTTGTGCATACATAACGTTCATACAGATTATTCTTTATATATATATATATATGTGTGTGTGTGTGTGTGTGTGTGTGTGTGTGTGAGTGTGGGTGCGTGCGTGTGTGAGTGCGTGCGTGCGTTTGTATGTGTGTGTATGTGTAGGTAGGTAAGTAGGTAGGTAGGTATATATGTATGTTTGGATGCATGCAAGCATGCATGTATGTATGTATGTATGCATGTATCTATGTATGTATGTATGTATGTATGTATGTATGTATGTATGTGAGTGAGTGTGCGTGCGTGTGTTCGTGCGTGCGTGTGTATGTTTGCATGTGTAGGTAGGTATGTAGGTAGGTAGGTAGGTATATATATATGTTTGGATGCATGCATGTATGTATGTATGCATGTATGTATGTATGCTTGTATGTATGTATGTATGTATGTATGTTGATATGTAGGTAGGTAGGCAGGTAGGTAGGTAGGTAGGTATAAAGGTATAAAGGCATTTATGCAGCATTTTTTAAATGTATTTTCTATTTAAAAAAGGTAAGCATGTCTCTGTAGGTGTATACATGTATAGAGGTAGGTATGTAGGCGTGTTATATGTTTTTATAAATGCACGAGGTGTAAATATGTAGAGTCTCTATATGTCTGTATGTGTGTACTTGTACGTATGCAGGTAAGTACGTTCATGATATATATATATATATATATATATATATATATATATATATATATATATATATATGTGTGTGTGTGTGTGTGTGTGTGTGTGTGTGTGTGTGTGTGTGTGTGTAAATATGTATAGTTTGCATGTGTGCTCGTGTATTTATGCATTAATTTACATATAAATATGTACGTGTTTGAATTCGTACGCAAGAATGCCAAAGCTATGATATACCTCTACACGGCTTCTAAATGATGTATGCACTTTTGATCATGGATTCAGTTATACAGCAACCCAATTGAACAGCATCGTGTATCATGAGACGTTCTATGCCATATTCCGAAGCCGTGCCGTTTGCGTTGCAAGGAATTTCTTCAATTGCACGGGACAAGCGACGAGTGTGTACCGGACATTGGACGGTTCCTGCAATAACTTGGATCATCCTGAGTGGGGCATGGCCTTTAGGCCCCAGAGACGCTTGTTAGACCCTGAATATGATGGTAATTAATCTGTATCTATTAAAGTTTATTTTACTGTCTGTCTTGACAAGTATATATCTGCTTTATTTTTTAAGCTCTAATTACCTGCCATCTCTCGATCGTTGTATCCTTTCGTTTTGTATTGTTAGTCTGTCTGTCTATCTATCTGTCTATGCATTTATCTATTATATACTGTCATACTGGATCGAAATGCATCTGCCTCAGTTTCAGGATTTAACACAAGACAAAAAACAAAACATACCTACCAATTAGATATATCTGAAAAGTAGAACCAGTTATATCTTCTTCAATGATTTTAATTTTAAATAATAGAAAATTGTGAAGTATTTTTACCAGTAAATTATATGAATCAAACATCGAGGTATTAGAGTATTAATTTTCAATTACCAGATGGAGTATCGAGTCCGCGAATCCATAATGCAAACGGAACGGGAAATCTGCCCAACCCAAGAACCATCAGTAATGTTCTACACGCTAACAAAGGCAATACGACGACATTAGATCAGAAGATCACGCTGCATGTTTTCCAGTGGGGACAGTTTCTGGACCATGACATTATCTCTACACCAGTTTACGCAGGTTATAGCTGTATTTTTATTTATTTATTTATTTCTGGATTTATTTATTTATTTATTTATTTATTTATTTATTTATTTATTTATTCTTAGATGTACTCAACTGTCGAATGGCTTTTAACCTGCCTATCCGCCTGTTTCTTATTCTGCATGATATTGCGTCTGTCTGTCACACTGTCTGCTCGATCGTTCTTCTTTAGCTTAGTATACAATATGAGGCTCCCTTTCCGTTAAGCTCGTGAATATTATTTTTCTCTGTACCGAGACTCTGAACCTCACGATTTAAGAATGTTCTCTTGTGAAGTGTTTAAGCAATGCAACATTTTTGACAAAAGATCAGTAGGTTGGTATTTATCTCGATTTAGTGACTGTCTTCTATACAGGATCAAAGGTCTTTTTTAAAAGGAAAACACATTGGAACCAGTACCCTCCCACCTATATGTCAAAATATCGTCCGCGTGGGTTCGAATCTCAGACTCGGCCAATGTAGGTGTGTGAGAAAAATTGCAAGTTGCTTCCCGTGTGTCGGTGGTTCTTATCGGGGTTTTCTTGGGTTTTTCCTCCACAAGCATTGCGGGCCTCCATGTATAGACTATCATGTGCTAAAAACTCGCATGAAACCTATAACAGCAACAACAATCTTCACATGTCAAAATTATATACGCATATTTAGTTTTCATTGTTACTAGTAACACTCTGTGGTATAATATAATAATAATGATGGTATACATGATAGGTACAGTTAATGCGTCATTTATACGAGCGAACATGTTTACCGACAGTATTAAATAATGTGTAACAAAGAATCACATTTGCTCCTGCACTGCTTCAGAATTCAAGGGAACTGGGGGAGGTTGTAAAAAACCTGTAGCATGGTATTACCAGCTGAGCCCGATATGGAAGGGCGGGAATGATCAGGTTTGTTTTAATAAGCCAGTGAGACCAAAATTGCTAGCTCAAGTTAGTTGTAAATTTTGATATCTCCATTGAGAGCAGTAATTAGACCCAGCAAATGCAGGGATTTACTGCTGAGGTTGAAAGATTTGAAGATGATTATGAAACAAAATAATGAAATTTTTGAATTTTTTGTCTGGATATTTTATCACAAAATTCTGTTGTATAACAAGTTCTATGACCCCGAAGCACACATATGTGTAAATAGGTGTAGATTCAAACTTTCTGAAAGCTTCTGGCATAGAATGAATGCGTATTGCGCGGGATTCTGGCTTGTTGCAAACACGTTTGAAAATTATATCATGGTCAGCGTTCACAATTCTTCTACCTGATGCCATATAAACAAGGAAAAAAAGGAAACCTGAGCTCACAAACATCTTATGTGATATATTCAGGTTTGATCTTTGTGTACAGTTGTTTTATTCGCTTTTATTTCTTAATGGATTTTTAATGAATTATTATTTACCTATTAATTAATTAATTTGAGAAACTATAGGAAACTTGCGAATGTATATTACTGTGAAAATAAGAGGATTTGTGTCTGTGTTGTATAAAAAATTTACCATAACATTGGTTACACTATTGGATATCCCCCATTTTACGCCATTTTGTTATTCTATCCCTCATGGGGCAAATCTTCAAAACCTTAATTCACTGAGAGATACGACAAGGGGATAAAGTGATTTCTTTTTCGCGCTATATATATATATATATATATATATATATATATATATATATATATATATATATATATTCCCCCCATTCCGAAATGGTCGCTTGCCTCCAAAATGGTCATCTTTCTTAAAGGTGATCTCTACTAGACATGATTGTGTGAAAAGGAGACTTTTAGATTTAAACAAACTATTTTGTACTTTGAGTTTGTACACGTTAACTTTATTACATCAGCTACCAAGTAGTATTATTAAAAGTATTAACATTGTCACTTGTTTAGGTCAGTAATGCTTGTATCAAAATCATTGATTATTTGTTGAGCTCTTAATCGTTTGGATGCAGTTCATTATTCGAATCCTTATATCGCTTTTCTTGTAGGAATTGCTACGTTCTATCATCTTCCTGGGATTTTAATATGTTTTCCATGTCGCTGTCCAAAGAATCTGCCTCATCTTTTATCCCCTGTTTGTTTGGCTGTATATCCTGTTGGAAGATGGGCGTTTCACTTGCTCTTTATCTTTTGAATGGCAGAAGAATCTCTGCATTAACAAGGCTAATGTTTCTTTTTCCTCTCATTTTGCCACAATCTGCATTTGTAGCTATAAGGTTTGATTAGCTCTTTTAGTAGTTTTCTGGTCGATAGCTGTTAATTTACAACTCTCTCTCTCTCCTTGTTTTAATGGTCTAAAGATTTGTATCCCCAAATTTAAACGCACTTGAGTATCAACAGGTCTTTGTTCAAATTTAAACGCATTTGAGTATCAACAGGTATTTGTTCAAATTTAAACGCACTTGAGTATCAACAGGTCTTTGTTCAAATTTAAACGCACTTGAGTATCAACAGGTCTTTGTTCAAATTTAAACGCACTTGAGTATCAACAGGTCTTTGTTCAAATTTAAACGCACTTGAGTATCAACAGGTCTTTGTTCAAATTTAAACGCACTTGAGTATCAACAGGTCTTTGTTCAAATTAAACGCACTTGAGTATCAATAGGTCTTTGTTCAAATTTAAACGCACTTGAGTATCAACAGGTCTTTGTTCAAACTATTAGCTACATCTGTTAATTTAACAGAACCTCCTAAATTTGTGAAACGGTTTTGTTGAGCTTCATGTAACAGTTATTTGCTTATCATATATTAGGTATTCAACTGCAGTCTCCCTCTCAATGGTTAAATTTATAACACGTGAACCTTTCAGACCCCTTTAGTACCTCTCACTGACATCTGTCGCAGCTTGCTGTGGAATGAAATAAACGATTTCTTTTGCATGCAATTCTTTTTCTCTCCAAAACAAAAAACCGAAAATATAAACTTAAAACTTCAGTTGTGCAAGAAAACTAATTGATGAACCCGAGTAAATAGAGCAGTTGATACCAATAAACCCTTCATCAACAGGTAAACATTGACGGTTTGTATGACAACAAATAAATTATCTGGAGCAAAAGTATTATTCTCCATGCAATAGGAGAAGGTTATACAAATTATATAAAATCCGTGAACATCGGAAATAAATTCTATGAGATCTGCTGTTGAAATGTATGAAAAACTGTTTAAAAGTAAAATAAGAACAAAAAAAAAGAACGAGGAATATTTAGGGCAGTAGGACATGATTTCGTTTCCTTTCCTACCCGAATATGTTGTGTTATCATTTTTTTGTTGCTATTATTATGTTTGCTATTTAAACTTCGATCGAAGGTGGAATCAGCTGTAAAATTTTGTTATATTTCTAAATTTTATCTCTGTAATTTTAAAATTATGTTTCTATTGACAGGTAACCGAATAGGTTTATTCGTACTTTCTATTTGCTTTCTTCCTTGCTTGTTTTCACCATGGTCATGTTTTTCTGAAAATCTATTCCGTGGCACTGTATACCCTTGTTAGCTATGGTAAAACGTCAACCCATTTTCTTGTTCATGCTTAGGTAAAATACACTTTCTGGACTTGAACGTTCTTCTAAAACTTCTACTGTAGATGTTATAATAATCGAGGAAATTGAGAAGAACTCACTGTTTTCCATAAGACCGTAGAGGTCATTTAGTTCAGTGGCTGCATCTGATAATGTAAGAAAATCTCATTTGGTTGTTATTTAGAAACCTGATAAATTGGCATTAGGTGATATCAACAAGCCCACAATGGGCCACCTGGGACACAATTCAATACTGCTAACAACTCACCGCGATTTTTCAATCATTCCAAACGTATAAAAGATTCCAGGTTTATGTCAGAGATTTATATTTGTGTGCTTGTGGCTGCTTTAGCTGTTGACATAACGAGTCACCACATGTTGTTTAATTTCCATAAATCCTTCCTGATTTGTTTTGTTTGAATCATATAGCTCCACCTTATAAAAATGTATCAGATGCTCACGTTGTTATTTAATTTCAGCCGAAAACAATTTTGTTCATTTATCCGCACGAAATACGCAATTTAATGTTTCTTTGAACCACTTGTACCATCTTGGTATTGATTTTGATGTTATTATGGTCATTGAAAGCAATTTGTAATCTGCATCTTGTCTGAAACACTGGAGAATACCATTTCTGTTGCTTTAATTATTTTCCTGAATATGATTTGGCTGGACACCTAAATTTGATTTTACTTTTGTCGTATCTAATTTACAAACAAATACTCACCACCTCTTGACACTAACGAAATTGCTTTCATGTTAACTTCACGAAACATTTCTGTTACACCTCTTAAAGCTGATGAATTCAATGCAATTAGTTTTGTGCCATTATTTATGATTTCTTTAAAAATGTATTGTTCGTTCTTTTAAACTTTTCGCTCTATTACTGGTTCTGACGGTCTGGATACTATTTTAATTTTCAAATAAGTAAAGTAATGGCATCGAGTCACACTGGTGTCATATTTGTTGCATACATTTTAAACACTTTTTAAATATAATTTCTCAAAGTATTTATTTATCAAGTTATTTTGATGGGATAAAAAGATGTCAATTTCACTATCATAAGATCTCTGAAACTGTATTCTAATAATGATGAATTTCAGGAAGTAACGGTGCCACATTGGAGTGTTGTGACACGAATCAAGTAAACGTAAATACGTAAGTGCGATTTAACAGTTCACTTTTTATTCTTTTCAAAATCATAGATTGATTTATTAAATATGTAACCTAATAGTCATACGTAATTCTCTCTCTCTCTCTCTCTCTCTCTCTCTCTCTCTCTCTCTCTCTCTCTCTATATATATATATATATATATATATATATATATATATATATATATATATCATCCTACCTTCTAGCCATTCTAAATAGAGGCATATACACATGCAAGCATGAACACGTAAATACAGTTTATTACATAATGTTAGTAGTGAGATAATAATGTATATAGATATATAGACATAAAGGTTTCCGAATTCAACTTGCCTTAGAAATAAGAGACAGAGGGGACCGCTCCCGTGGCCTAGTGGTTAGAGCATCTGCCTCGGATGCGGGAGGTCGTGGGTTCGATCCCCGGCCGAGTCATACCAAAGACTTATAAAAATGGTACTAACAGCATTACGAGGTTAGTGTTAGCACTGGTCGGCCTGGTGTCAGGATAATGTGACTGGGTGGGACATCATGCTACATGTCTGCAGCATGATGCCCCAGTGCTAGACATTACAATAAACTGTCACACTGCAGACATTGTAGCGATATGACTGAAAAATTGTTAAAGCAACGTTAAAAATCCAAATCACATACACACACACACACACACACACACACACACACAAGAGACAGATGGTGCATATTTAGACCAGTGCGTACCTGTGCTTCCGTTTGTATAGTTAATATAAAGAAGAGTCACTATATCGAAAATTGTTTACATGTATCTTTCATTTCAAACAATAGAGAGAAGTGCATTCCAATTTACGTACCCAACGGCGATAGTTTCTTTATAAACGGGACCTGCATGAACGTGAAACGCTCCAGCCCAGCTTTGGACGTGAGCTGCAATACGCTGAGTAAGTACAAAATACAAATGCAAATCACAACATTTTCTCGAGGATATAAATATGAGCTAAATTATTGGGAAAATATGCCCCTAAAGAATCTATTTTCAGATGCGGTGAATTTTAAATTTTTCCTGGTATACTAATTTTCATCAACTTTGATGTCCCCAAAAATATATGACAGTACAGTAACAAAATAGTCATATAGTATTAGTTTTATCGTTAATAGCCACACATTTGTGCCAAGCATTTCATGAAATTAGCAGATGTGTTAGCAAGTGCTATGCTTATAAGTTCCACGTTTTGCAATGACAATACACCAGGAAAACGCCTAGAACTCGAACTTGTTCTCCAGGAGGTAAATTATAGATAATTTCCAGACTTCTCGAATAATTATATTTGGGGACGAGACGCCTGTCTTTTTTAATCCTGTTAGCACACAAAGCAAATAAACGTTTACAGGGAAAATATATTCGATGTTGCTCTGTTGGAAAGAGCGAATCTAAAACACACACACACACACACACACACACACACACACACACACATGTGAAAGCGTTTACTTCGCAATAAACGAAAACAATGTTATCGTCATGAGATAACAAGACTGTATTTTGCTTTTGTTCACAAACTCTTTACATATATATTACTGCTGGACCAAAACATTTTATTTATTTATTTATTTATTTATTTATTTATTTATTTATTTATTTTAATTTATTTACAGCCGGACCACGACAGCAAGAGAACCGGATAACCTCGTACATTGATGCTTCCAATGTTTATGGTTCCTCAGCAGCAGAATTAATCAAACTTCGAAACTTAAGTTTGTCCTGCAATTTTTCAAACTTTCCATAGCTATCCCTTCGATATATATATATATATATATATATATATATATATATATATATATATATATATATATATATATATATATATATATATTGAAAGTAACTTATCATTAAGTATTAATCGAATAGAATGTAAATACAAGAACACCAGATCTGTCGCATTTCTGTTCTTTTTATTGTAAACTGACTACCCTGAATTAAACTGTAAGTATGGCACGATATGTCCACTTGTATATGGTTCAAATAAGATGGCATTGGGAGCACGTCCAACATGCAGTTGAATATGGTTATAATACAATCGCATTGGATGAAATATCTACTTGTATGTGGATCTCGGTATCAATACTACATGCCAGTTTTCTCTAACAGCATCGTTAAGGCATTCAATACCGATGTTCATATTTCCTTCTCACACGTTAAGAAGTTTCACTGCCGTCCGAGCATTACTATTCTAACTGGCATAAATCCCAAACCTTTTGAAAATATTCGGAAAGCGGAAAAGAAGGGGTATGAAATTAATGAAAATATAGATTCGTGTTTGCTCACACTCGGAGTAAAGTACTCCTTCAATATGGACGTAGTGATACGTTCTGTCTGATAGCCTAGACATATATGTACTCCATATTGAGGATGTTCTTTCGGCCTACTTGTAAGAAACTACGCAATGGGACTAGTTGTCACACAAGACCAAGCCTAATTTAAGCAGCATGCATTGTGGCTCACCAAAACTCAATTTTTCATTCATTACATATTACAAAATCCACGAAAAGATTGTATAATTTCTTTGATGAACTAATGAATGTTTTGTTTATTTTAACTGAAGCTTTTCCCGAGTATATGGCTGTCTCTGATGGTGACAACCTCCCAGCAGGTGATGACAATTCGAAGTGCACTCTAACAGTGACAGGAGAGAGTTGTTCCATCGCTGGTAAGTTTAAGATAACCATACTAATGTAATACGTGCACGTGTGTTGAACGGTAAATACACATATGTGGCAATGCAAGCTTAGAACGTTCGCCGTCTATATGAAACGGTCAGTAGGCTTCAAGCTATGGATATTCTTATTTAGCGCGGTTAGCTTCAGGAATTCTTATTGCTACGCAATTAGGGATCAAATGCCGTGCATATAATTGTATGTATTCATGGATGCACTCCTTTATCTGTGCTAAAGAGTCATTTCTACGTTTCTGAAAAGAGGAGGTATGAACTGGCAACATGCTGGACACAAGTGAGTCGTTTTCTAATGAGCGGCGGTCGCCAACTACATACAAATATGCAGAAGAATGACGTTGTGAAGGACTCTTGAGAAAGTGACCATCAGCAACTGGTGTCATAATGGACAAATAGGGTAGCCTCTAAAGAGATATACATACAATGAAAGTTAATATATTCAACCAACGATGAGCGCCTTTTAACATAGTTTTGAAAATGTGTTTGCAACTTGCATTTGAAATTACAGAAACGTAGGAAAGAACTGACAGATTGATATCTTTTTTACGGAATTCTGCCAACTCTTTGTTGTCTTTACTCTTTATGGGATATATAAATTTGAGAAGGTAGTAAGTGTAAAATATTGACAATTATAACAGTTTCTTAATCAAGAAAATGATTAATAATTTTAGACTAACAAACCCATGGCTAAAAGTATGACCAACATGCAGTTAAACGTTTCGATTATTAAAAATTAAATATTCATCGCATGCTAAACGAATATGATTTTATAAATGAATCAAAATTTTATGGCTGATATAAAGATAAATATGGGTTCCATTCGAACAATGAGAAAACTTAAAGAAAGCTGTCAGTTTCTATTAAATTCTACTGCACGATATGGCCACATACACACGTGCAGACAGACATGCAACCACATATACGAATGATGAATATATATTTATTATTTTCTTAATGTGGCATTTGTATTATGACAAGGCTTATAACCCCCATCAGATTAAATGACCATCCTGTCTTTCCCAGGTGACTCCAGAGTGAATGTTGTGCCCAGTCTTGGCTCCTACCACACACTATTTGTACAGGAACACAATCGTATCGTGGATATTCTCAAGACAAAGGGATGGACAAACTCAGAGGAATTATTCCAGGAGGCCAGGAAAATAAATATCGCTCAGATTCAGCGGATTACGTACAATGAATTTCTGTCTTGGCTCATGACACGTGACGTCATGACTAGTAGTGGTCTCCTCAGTACTGGTAATAATGTGACTTCCTTTACAGGCTACAATTCTACAATAAACACTGACATTGCCAATGATTTTGGAATAGCATACAGGTAAATAATGGTTCTGGTCCAACATATTTATACAGTTTCAACATTACTTTGTGTAAACTGTTTTGATACCATCATTCACTCAAATAATAGACAAATATATATATATATATATATATATATATATATATATATATATATATATATATATATATATATATGGATGGGCGTGGTAAAGTGGCATATTCATACATAAGAGAAAGAACTTTCGAGCAATATCTAAATATCCTTCTTGCCAGATGGATAAATAATGAAATACTTATAAAGATGAGACAAAAAGAGACAAAACAAATTGAAAGAATTGGTTAAAGATATATTATTTGAAATAAATAAACATTTGGAATCGGACTGCAAGCTATATACTAATTGTATGATGGATCGATGTGTTTATGAATGAATAGAAGGATGGCTGCATGGACGGGTAGATGTTAGTATCTGTGAAAATCTCTCTCTCTCTCTCTCTCTCTCTCTCTCTCTCTCTCTCTCTCTCTCTCTATATATATATATATATATATATATATATATATATATATATATATATATATATATATCTTTTAGAATCGGACATTCTTGGATAATGAATCAAATGAAACTTCACACGGAGAGTACAGAGACGTCCGCTAACAATGACCCGGATTTGAAAAACATTGAGAACACGTATCTAAATCCTCATATGCTTTACATGAGGGGAAGAACCGGGGCACATCGAATGCTAAAATGGATGACAGAAACAAAATGCCCTAAAACCGATAGGTACCTATATATTCATCGAGTTATTTACTTATCGATATGCATCTCTCTGTCTGGCTATGTATCTAACTATATATCTGTCTATCTATACCTTTACCTAACATATTTTGGTGGCACTGAAATAGGGAGAAATAAAATCCTAAATGAGCATGATGGCAGATCAAATGTACTAACGGGTGAGGGACAGAGTCCATAGATATTAAAAGTATGGGACGTCTAGATACTCACAAAGTACGAAACAAATGGAAGCATAAAAAGTGGCAAAACAGTGAAGTTGATTTGAAAGTAAATTACAGCAGGATAGTGTACGATTTAAACAGGATAAACTATCTAGAATGTATATATTACTATATAAGACTAGGAGCTAGATACGTAATGTATATTTTACTATATAAACTGCTGATTATCGGATATAAGACTGGGGGCTAGATAAGTAATGCATATTTTACTATATAAGACTGGGGGCTAGAAAAGTAATGTATATTTTACTACAGTGGTCCCCCTCTTGAACGGCCCTCCTGACCAGCGGCCACCCACTCCTTATGACCAGAATCCGACGCCACCGACGAGTTTGTGTTCAATAGTACCCTTTACGAAAGGCCACTCCGCTAACGCGACCAGCGGCCAGCATATTAGTTCAAAAATATAAAATTTACCCCTCACAAGCGGCCGCATTTTATTTTGTAATATGTATCCAGAACCAGTATTTTATTCATAACGTGTGTTAAGTAATCCGATTTCTGTTTCCTGATGTCAGGTTTTCGTTACTGAAAGAAGTCTTGACTAAAGTACATATACCACTGTAGTAAAATATACATTACTTTTCTAGCCCCCAGTCTTGTATAGTAAAATATGCATTACTTATCTAGCCCCAAGATTGGGGGCTAGATAAGCAATGCATATTAAAATGAAACGGATCTTCACCTTTGTTAACAGCTCAAGGTTCGTTTTGCGGTATATCGTAAAACATTAATGTAATAATTTATTAAAGTTATTTTTTTCTTTCGACTACAAAAGAAAGAAGCAAACCGAATACTACCGATTTTTAACATTCACGTTTTCACATCATGTAGACTAATTTTACATCTCCCTCTTAGAAATGTAAATGTAACAAGTACATTCATTCGATACGTGATAACAGTAGCATGTGCTGTAAATATTCTAATAGGTTAAACATTATTTGCTTCCTCTCATTTGTCCATGATTGCTTATCTGCATGTAACTGCATAAGGTTAGTGCGTTTCGTTAGAGATACAGACATGGAACATTGTTATATTTTGTAATATCACAACACTGTTCTTTTATAATATCATGTCATATTCGTAGCCTAATGAAACGTTTTATTGGGCTGATTTGTTGGTTGGTATATAAGACTTCAAAAGGAAGCGTTTAGAGGTGAGATTTAAAAATTAAGAAGACAATGGAATTCGCCTAAACATGCGTCCTAGAAATAGCACATGCGCACTACATTCCTTTTTCAGAATTGTTGTTGATAAGCAAAACCTAGCTTATCATTCGCATGGTAGACTCATGTCATTAGACGATAGAACCGAGTAAAAACATTCTCCATTCATCGTGCGGGGAAATATTAGATATTGGGAAACTTCACAGCATATTTTCCTTCAATGTTATATACAAACAATGTTGATTTGTCCTAAAAAGTCATATATTCCAATCACATCATCTACTAATTAGCTCTTACTCTATTGCCTCTCTTCAAATGCCTTCTCAGCTAAATTATGACCATGCAAACGTCATATATGTTTAAAGATTCATGGAAGATGGAGCGAGAAACAAGCTGTTTTTGTCGAACGGTGTAAGTTTTGACCTGGCAGCCTTAAACATAAACAGAGGAAGAGACCACGGAGTTCCTCCCTACTGGAAATACCGGACACAGTTATGCGGAGAATCACTGGCTGATCCAAGTTCTTGGGCGTCTCTGACATGGCACGACAGCACCACCATTGCACTGCTGCAGAATGTCTATCAGTAAGACAAACCTTATTTCCATTCTACAGTCACCCACACAACACAAACATGTTTAGGCTTTGTATTCTTTAATCTCCTCATTAATCATCTCTAGTGCTTTTACCAATGAAACTAAAATAATAGGTGTTTGGCTTCATGTATACTTGATTCAATTGAATAGTTATTGTAATAAGATATGAAAACAAACCTTCATTAGAAGAGAAGCAAACTCCGTTTTCTTTGCATGCTGACATTGCGAATAGTACAGAAGAATAAAACTGGTCTTCATGAATGAATGTAGGTCTTATTAACTCGGGATACGTTTTTGGCGTTGTGATATATGCGACGATCAAATATAAATGCAAACAAAACAAAAGAAAATGAAAATGGAAAGCCCACTACCCCAAAAACCGTAACAAACAAACCCAAACAAATAGAAAAGGAAACAAAAGGGATTAGAAAAACCCAAACAATCAAACAACTTACATACTATTGGTGGAACTTACAGCGACGATATCTTTTCTCTGCAAATTGAATCCGTTAATTTATCTTCTTTGTTCATGTCCGCTTTTGATCTGTATCCAGATGTTAAAACGTTTATGGAGAAATTTCATATATATATATATATATATATATATATATATATATATATATATATATATATATATATATATATACAAGAACGAACACATGGATAATGAATACTCTTCCACACGAATAGTGGGAGATCTAACCTCATTTAGACTAGGAGTAATTCAATCGGTGACTGGGAAAAGATATTGTTCCGAGTCAAAAAATTTGGCGACGATTTGACACCCTTGAATCCATTGTCGAGAACAAAATCTTCCAAATCTACGACCTTTAACAATATAAATGCACTTCAGGGCTTGAACCCATTACCTATCACATGCATCTGTAATGCTCATACTGATAATCTGCTTTGCTAAAATCTGTTCGTGGAGAGAACCATTTAATCATTTACACACAAATCTCTGAAATCATCTAGACGTATCTTTAGAACTAGTGATTTTGACGGACGTGATAGAAAATCTTAGATCTCGTAATTGTCCCTACCATTCGTCCCTAGTCGTTTTCGGGACTGTTACTAACTGAAATATGGCCACCACAAAGATGTCTCCAATACGAGACCAGTCTGCCCTATATATGTGCAGACGCGGTAGCAATCGATCATTTGGCACTGACACGATCTCTTTACAGGGCGACATCTTCTCTAACAGGCAAAACTGCCCTTAGCTGAAACAAAGAGAAGGAAATACAATGGGAAAAAATGAAAAATATACTAAGCATTCTTGAGAGCACAACGTTTCTCGAATCACAACTAATCTCCGTTTATCTATGTCAGCAGATTCTACGTGAACACATATGGAATGAAGAAGGCAACAAAGCTAAACCAATTTCAAACTCAAAACGTCAGCTTGGCAACCACCTAAACTGAGAGTGAAGCATATAACACAAGTAATCAATGTGACTAATCAATGTGACTGAGTACAAATAAGAAACCGTACATTAGTAGGAAGAAACCAGTTCCAGCTGGTACTCAAATAGATCAGCGAACTTCCAGTTCACGTTGTCAATGCAACAGTCTGTCATATAAGAAACACAAAATTATTAACTCAAAACTACCGAAAATCTACCATAAAACGAGTCGCAAACCAATCACCCAGCCGCAATACTGCATATGGTATTTATTTTAGGACCCAAAAGATAACATTATTCACTTCGAATCCAAATTTCATTTCACTTTTCAGCATAGCAAATTGTCTTCATCTGGAGGTAATACAAACAAATCTTGACACAAACTGCAAACTTTTATGTTCCTGAATCACTTGATTATCAAAACCCACCACAATAAGATTAATCTTTGGTAATTCAAACAGTCCTTAATAGGTAAGTTCATTTATCAAAGTAAATTGAGTTAAATAAGAGTGTTCCATCTTGGCCTTACGTCCCTGTGTACAGACGGTTCGAACATCTCATTGCAAAATCTGGTGCTTTCAAGCGCGTAAATATTCCATTTGTACTGCAGAATTTACGGCCAACGCAAATCATTTGAACTACAAGGAAACCCACACAAATTTCATGATCTTTTCAGATTCACTCTTCACACTGGAATCCTTCCAAAACCTTAAATCTGACAGCCAATTCAGATCCTAAATCTTAGCACCAACGTGATTTGTTCATATAATATGGAACAATGTATTTCAAAACGTTGGCTGCCTAGTCAAATATACATTACAGGAAACCAAAGGGCAGTTAAAATAGACAGATGCACTCTGCAGTCATCCTGTTGTGAAAGAAAGGTTTCTTGTCTTGACATCTTACGTTATACGAGTTGGCAAACAAGCTTCGGAAAAAAATTAAATTAACCCTTAGTGGCATCGCTGTTATAGAGCAAATCGCAGAGAGGATGTGGCATTGTCATGATCATTTGTAGGACACAAATACCTCACTGATACATGAAGGGTTAACCTCCATCAGTACATATGCATTGCCATGGTCGTAGGCAATAGAATACATTCTGGTTGGGCGGATCATTATCCATCACTTAAGGCATTCTTTTCTTGATTTAAATTCTATTACGGGAGTTCAAGATGATGCATCACATGATTAAATCTTGGGCGTTTCGAAGGCATATGGATTACATAAGGAAATATGATAGCAAATGTCAAGAATTGTATGCAACGTTTTACCATTATAAATTATTTAATATACATTGACATAACTGGAACATTATTACCTTTCACTCTGTCTTGAAGAACTATATCGTTATGTTTTTTCCTGGGAGGCTTTATCTCCTTAAAATATTAATCTTTTGCAATTCCTTCTCTGTACATGTTTACTATCTGCTGACGTCCGTATTATCAGCTATATGCGGTTAGATGATTTTATTTTATGTTTAACGTCACTTGTCAGCACATGATAGACCACATATGGCGGTCAGTTAATTTGGTGGAGGAAGAACCGTAAAAATCTTTGGGAAGAACCACCTATCCTCAGAAACCTACTGGCTATCTTTCGCACATACCCACGTTGGCCGAGCCGAGAATAGAGCCCATGCGTACAGAGAGGCGGTAGGAGTGCTCTGTAATGTCCAGCGTCTTATACCACTCGGTGACCGCTCCTACCCAACATATCTAGAGATTTAATAACAATGATGCAAACAACAGATGTTTCTGTATCGGCTGCTGACAGTTGGGGAGAGGAAAGGCTCAATGCATTCTGTCTTTTTTTTTTTTTCTATTAGCCTTAAGGGTCCCTATTTATATCAATATTTGCATTGATTTAGCCATAACACCACCCATCCACTTCACCTAACACTCCCCGCACCAAACTATTCTCAACATCAACCATTGATATCGGACTAATTGCAATGGTTAAAACGCTATCAGCAAGAGCAAGAGAGTAGTTCATTGTGACATACGGTTTAAAAGATCCGAGAAAACATATATGGCCCTCTTACCCATTAAAGTCAGAACACTTCCACTTAGTGGAGGTAGAGAAAAATATGAGTTGCATTGTTTTCTAAACGGGTTACAGAGAACATGTTGCAGACCTCGACACACATGCACAAAATGCGGACGAATCTCACTTTTTGAAACAGTTCTGCTATCCAAATAGACATGACATGAATACTTTGTTTGCAAGATCCCTTTATCCTAGGTAGATATTTCCTTAATTTACATAGATATATCAGTTTATATCTTAATTCATACAGATCACCCATGGACATAGACCTGTGGACTGGTCTTGTCACCGAAAAGATTTCCACACTCATCGTCGGTCCAACACTAAACTGCATCCTTTTAGAGCAGTTCAAGGCCCTCAAAAATGGAGACAGGTATTGGTTTGAGAGGCCGGAACCGGAAGGATTTTCTATCGGTGAGTCAAAAACACATCAAATGTAATGCCTATCCGGCTAAATAAAAATATAAGCTAGATGTTAAAGATGAGGTGGTACAATGTTTAAAAGTAGAACGTCGTTTTTCAGGTGTAGTAGTCTCTTGTCATTCCTTATGGACGATTTCCACTCTCTATTGCAAATAAATGATTGTAAAAATTCATTTCTTTAAAAATAATGTATCACTCCTATCTTCTTTTCTTGAAATCGATATGATACACTTCTAGTGTCACTTGTCCGAAATATATTTTCAGACATATGCATAAAATTTTGTTATATTAATTTCTTTTTTAAGTATTTTAATATACCTTTTTCATCTTTAACATATACGGTTTAAATAATTCTGTTTCAGCAAAACTGACCGCTTTAAAAAAAACCTCCCTGTCAGCTGTATTGTGTGCGAACGTTTATCCTGACGACTTCGTTATTCCGCTAAATGTGTTCCTCGTGGCAGACACCATAAGGTAAGATTATAGTATATTTGTAATTTTCGTGACCGTTTTCTCACTCTTTTTGTGGATATCGCATTATTACAAAGTGAAGACATTAGCAATTTGTTGGCACGGTTTTAAAATAGAAAGGTACAAATGTGAAAGAGACTGATAGCCTCCGTGTACTAGTCTTGTCACCGAAAAGATGCCCACACTAATAGGACGAGTTATGATAAAGGCTAACCTGTTATAAACAGCAAAATATGGTGGAATCAAGCTAAAATGAATGTAAGTTGGTAAATTTAAGGTATCTGTCTTTAGTGCATATTGGAATGTTGGATATCAGTCCAGAACGATAAAATATAATTGATTTCTGTGTTTTATTCTTCGATGTGAGACAATTCTACACTTTCAAAAGGGTGCAGTGTAGAGATTTGTGGTGTAAACAATCTCATTTTAGAGCTAAACGTCCCTCTGTAAGACCTTTTTATTGTTCCGCTTTAAATACCAGTCAAAATGGATTGACACGCGACCCTGATAACATTTGTAAAATGAAACACATAAGAAAACGGAAAGATGGGTTTCTTTTGCATACCACAATGTAGGTGCCGTATTTGGCACTATGCGAACATAACCTTATATTCACATTTCAGAGGCAAACATTGCTCTTTGACTGACGTAAACGTAGCACTTAAGCGTAATATATGTTACAGTGACCTAGTTGCAAGAGCAGAGATGCACTGTTGAAAACGAGTACACACACCAAGAAGCGAGACCAGAAATTTTTGGAAGTGTTAAACTTACTCCGAATTTAACTAACGCGTGTTATGTTGGTTCCACTTAACAAGCAGATTACGGCTTTTCAGCACTTCTTTTGGATTTGGGGTGAACTCTTGATAACAGAAAACGAAAAAATAGTTCAGAAATTGGTACATGTACAAGAGAGTTTAACAATGAACAAATATGTTGCATATTATAAAGGGATCAAAAGAAAAGAAAGAAAAAAGAGAAAATTTAGAAGAAAACGTTGCTTGAGTTACCTTAGATAAATGAAGTACTTCACTGGTCCCGTGAACAATCCTTAGGCATCGGTAGGGGTAGGGTTTTTTTTAAACAGCAAGAAAACTACATGTACAGCAGTGTGCATTTCCATCTGAAAGGGTATATAATAAACACATTGTAGATGCATGTAATTTATGATTGGCATATATCCGAAATGAACAATAGTATCATTAGGGGATGTTTGCTGGAAATGTCATCATTTTATATGGTTTACTTCATGTACACTTTCATAGAAATTTAGTTCTTAAAATATTATTTATGGTGTAAGGGAAATAACTCAAAATTACTTCTTACAGGTACAGTTCGTACTTTTCGTTAGTGTATTTTCATATAAGAAACCTTATTTCATCCAGATGTAAATTCAGATATACATATATACATACTTAAATTGCAGGATCAGAAAGTAATCGAATCCTTACATTTCGTCCGATTTTAATTAAATCCTGAAGTACAGTTGAACTGGCCTACCTTTAATTATAAGCCTATAAATTTACAGGAATCTGGCCGTTAACTGCTCACAGATACCAAAACTGGATCTCAGCCTTTGGAGTAAGTAAGCCAAGCGGAATTTGGACACAAGAAAAGATGAATTCGAGAACAAGGTGGTGCACCTACTCCTGGAAATTCTGATAGAGGGGAGGCTGGCGATGAAGTAAAATTCGTGACGACTATGACCAAATGTTTCTAATGTTTTAGTGAGCACCTTCTACATTTGTATGAAAAACGCATATTCACAATTCAATAGGACTGAATTAGAAGAAGAAGGAATCAAATACAGTCTGAGTCCTGAAATTTGAATTTTTTCATGCTATATCTTTAATGATATCTATATATCTGTGTTCCTGTCCATCCCTTGTTCTGTGTCTCTTTTTCTTGATGAAATGCATTACATTTCAAGGGCAATTTCATCTTAATGCAGTGTAATATTGGTCGTTATATCTATACTTTATGTGATGACTTTATTTTCTTTTTATTTTGATTTATCTACTTTGTCCTGTTATTTCAAATAGTATCGGTCTCTTTAGAAATCTGATGTACCAATTTAACCAGTGGTTTTCATACTTGTGCTTTAGTACTGAAATCGTCTTTTTTTAATAAAATGAATTACTTCATTTGTGTCTTGTTTCATGCATAACAGCACCTATAGAACATTGATCGGTACGTCCAATTTCAAACATACGTTTAATTAAAAATACAGGAGTTGAAGTTAATTTAATAGACACAGAACTTAGCAGCAGGAACAAATGTATATAACACAATGTATAGTCTTTCAAACTTTGCACTAGCCGCAGATACATGAAGTAAACAAAAAATGTTCTCGCATACATGCCAGCCTTCCTCATCCCCTTTATAATATAGGTGAAAAGTTTCATCTTTGGTGTAGTGAACAAAATTAAGGTAATGAGCCGCTGTGTGACCATACATAGTACATCACAGCTTTGCAACGCTTGTTTGGGATTTGGGATGAATGTTCGAGATTTAAAAGTACAAAATGCCAAAGAAACAAAAAGATGTAGCCAGCCAAAGCAAGTTAAAAAATGAGGAAAGTCTGGTTACCTAATGGAGGTGTTAGCTGATAATAAACGTATCAATACAAAAAAAGAGAAAACAACGGGAAGATTAAGGAGAGAAATACGTAGAGGCAGGATTCCATCTATCAGAGAACAATTTGCAGGCAACAATATTGTTTCATCCCATAGTAGCACCAAAAGCTAAAGGTAGAGTAGGAAGCATTTACATCTGAAATTCATGAGTGCACAATTCAAATCATTGATACATGCAATTTTTCTTGAATGTATACCAGAAAATTAAAGTAATATTAAGGTAGGGAGAGAAAAAGAAGAAACAACCTATATACCATTTTCAAAGGAATACACTTTTCAGAGAAATCATTAACCAATTTTGGCATAATAATGCAATGTTTAAAATAATATGTCATGTATATATCATATAACTAATTTCATAAACAAGCGTTCAAAATGCGAATTTTTAGTTCTAGAAATAATATGAATTGTGTAAGGGAGATAACTCATTGAAATATCCACAGGTTTGGTATTGTCTTTCCTTTACTCCTTGGTACACGCAATAAAAATTACTTCATGGACAAGTAGTTGGAAGTACTTAAATTCAACACTAAAAAATGACCAAAGTGAGAAGAAGATGCCAAAACATCTTAGGTTTTCGGGTCTCCTGAGATGATAGCAAAAATCTGAAGAACAATGGGAGATTTTATCGACGTAACGAACAGTATGTGTCCGATGTGGTTAATGCCCCAAATGGCCATCAATTATTAAGAAATTCCAACAAAAAGTTGGACAGAATCCAGCAAACGGCACTAGATGATTATAATCAAAGCTTTAAAAAAATATATCTGGGAAATGCTGACTTAATAAATTTTACCTTGTCTACCATGTTACATACTGGCATAGAGATATTGCCCTGTCTACCAGTATTATTGCCCTTAGATATCAATATTATTGCCCTTTTGTACAGCTAGTATTGCCCTTGTGTACAATTAGTATTGCTTAATCTACGAATATGATGCAAATAATTTACCTTTATAAACTGTACAACGAATTTAAAGAGGAAAATCTGGAAAAAGGTCATTATTCCATAGCATTGAAAAGAAAAGTGAGAAGGAAGACCATGTCTACAACATATTACCTAGAATTACTTTATCAGCACATTCTTTAAGCCCCACCGTGTTTAGGACGACCGGATCACGTTCCTTTTATCTTACAATTCAAATTGAGATGACCAGATTTTATAGTCATTATATTTTTCTTGTCCCAAAAGTTTCCTTTTACTACATATACAGGGCCCTTATATACCACACGATTTCTTGTTCCAAATCCACCGCATATTCTTTACCACTAGAGGTGTAAATTAAATACACGTTCAAAGAACTAAATTTTCTTACATACATACATACATACATACATACATACATACATACATATATACATACATACATACATACATACATACATACATACATAAATAAGCACACACATACACACACGAGCACACACATAGATAGATAGATAGATAGATAGATAGATAGATAGATAGATAGATTCTGAAATTAATATAAATGATATTTTCTCGAGGAGAAAAGTGTAAGGAAACAGTTTGCGAAATTAAGGGAAAACTGATTTCTGAACGAAAGATAATCTCATTAATATCTGTGGACATAACCAACTGTTTTTGTTTGTCTCACTTATTGCAAAATAATTGCAAGATAATAAAATATACAATGTTTTCAATACATTTCAAGACAGCTGCACTTGTGCTATGCATAAATAATAGCTATGATATTAAAATAAATGTGCAGTTACTGCTTGATGCCCAAAACGTCTCACTGGATAGGATATGTTTCGTTTGCTTACGTTTCTCTTGCGAATGGAAGCAACTCCTCCACACTCAAAAGGAAGATTTTTCAAATATGTGAATAAACTCTAATACCTCAAATAACATCCACATGCCAATAGAACAATTGCCTCTAGAGGAGTGGCTGTAACAAGATTGAAACCGAGTGGATGGTTGGATTGAATGATAACGCATCACAATGTGAAGGTATGAATGTTTATGAAACAAACAAATAAATAAATGTTCATTACAACACATATGCAAATAGACTCGCACACCTACCCACTACATATAACGCACTACTACTAGACTGAACATGTACAAATACACATATGCATAACAAGAATATGAGTACGGTTCTCACATTCACAATGTGCACACTGAAAAGAATATGATATACGGAATCATACGAGACAAATGAACAAGCACGAGTACGATTCACAGAATCGTATGATGCAAACTAAAATAAGTATGGTTCACACAATCATATAATACCAATGAAAAATAAGTGGTTCACACAACCATATGATAATGGAAAATAAGTGGTTTACACAACCATATTATAACAATAGAAAATATGTATGGTTCACACAACCAAATGCCACAAAGTAAATTATGTATGGTTCAAATAACCACGTGGTACAAACAAAATTAAATATGGTTCACAACCATATCTCTTTGTATACATTACACAAAGTAATGGCCCTTATTTAGGAGTTGAGAATTTACGTCATAATTCCTCGTTCTTCTCCAGAATTATACGTCCATATTCAACAATTCCCATCTTGAAACAGAAACACTGTCGGTTGAAATGGCTTCACTGCCACACTACGGATAAGAGCCTCACCCTCCTGATTCTTCTAGCCGATCTATCTGTCTATCCATCCATCCATACAGACAGACAGACAGACAGCCCTATGGCTGTAGTTCGAAGTAAGAGTGTTGACACTCCCTGACAAGATCCAAGTGATCACTGTGTCGCATAGAACAATAAGCCTCCTGTAAATACAAGGAAAAAAAATGCACACGACCAGGGGTAATGTACCCCTGCATACCGTGCTATACGAGTATCTCGCCGCGAGCAACCTACGACGAGATGCATGTATTCTTCAGTCATGCAAAACAAAAAAAAAGAACCACCCTAAGTAAAGCTGTATGCGTCTATGAAGTTAATTAACCAAATTGTTCTTAAGGCATACCAAATTATTTTCTCGCCTTATTCCGTGACAATACATCCCCCCATAAAAGAAAATGAACACATTTTTGAGCTTTCACGGAATATGAATAAAAGAAATAACTTTTTACCCTTCTTTGTTTGCAATACCTAAACTGGGTATGTAACAAAAACAAATATTGGCATTGCCACTCACATGCTACTCAAATAGTCTGCACCTATGCTTTCAAGTTTTCTGATTGCCTCAAATCGAAAACGATGAGGTTGTAGTGTCAGCGCCCAACGCATCAACCGAGCGTTAGCGACCTTAGCTTTGTTCAAATACAACAGGGGTTGGTGGGCAGTTTCGAGAACAAAATCTCTCCCAAAAAGGTATGCATGAAATTTCCCAATCCCCCAAGCTATGGCCAGACACTCCTTTTCGATCACCGAGTATTTTTGTTCCCTGGGCAGCAATTTCCTACTCGCATAAGCCATGGGCATCTTTACCATTTCTTGCTCCTGCAGTAAAACTGCTCCCAACCCAGTATCAGAAGCATCAGTTCTTATGATAAACATCTTGCTAACATCAGGGAACTTTAAAATAGGTACACTGATCAGGTTCTCATTTAGTGTATTAAAAGCTATTTCCTGCGATGGACCCCACAATACTTTATTAGGTTTCTCCTTCTTTGTCAGGTCAGACAAAGGGCTAGCAATGGCAGCAAAATTAGGAATGAAATTTCTATAAAACCCCACTAAACCCATAAACGAACGAACCTGAGATTTGTTAATTGGTTTAGGCGAGTTTCTAATTGCTTCTACTTGCTTGGGGTGAGGTTTTAATTGCCTTGGTCCACAGACCATATGACCCAGGCACTCTAAATCCGTATAGCCAATACTGCATTTGTGGGTCTTATCGTAAGGTTCGCTTTGCAGAGTCTTACGAAGAGTTCAATCAGAACGGATAGATGTTCGTTCCAAGCATCCGTGTACACAAAAATGTCGTCCACTAAGCTCTCTACGCTTACTAAGCCTTTTAGTAACCTGCACATCAAGCGACATCATGTGGCACTGGCACCTACCAATCCAAATGACATTACCTTAAATTGGTATAGCCCTTTCTGGGTAGCAAATGCCGTAAATTGGCGGGACTCTTCAACAATGGGTACCTGCCAATATCTTTTGGATAAATCAAATTTTGAAATGTATCGGTGACCCACAATTTCGCAAAACGACCCTCCATGTCTGGCATTGATTCGGCATCAAACACCATAGCTTTATTTAATTGACGGAAGTCAATATAAAAGTGGTCAGTACCGTCCTTCTTCCTAACTAGGACGACGGGAGACGAGTATGGCAAATTAGAGAGTTTGATCACCCCTAAGTACAGCATTTTACTAACCTTTTCATCCACAGCTTCTCGTGCATTAAAGGGTCAGACGTATTCAGTCTGATTTTTAGCTCTACCAGGGTTGTGCATCCTGGTCTGTCGATGAAAACATCCGAGTACTTTCCCAGGAGCTCGCTGATCTGTTGACGCTGGTCTCTGGACAACTCCGTGCTCACATTTACCTGGTCTATCCCTTCTCTTTCGCTCCTCAAGGGGTATTGCAGAGGAGTTTCTATCTCTAGATCTCCTACCGCGTCATCTTCAACGACTGCGGAACGAACTACGTTTAACACTCCCTTTACTAACGTGTCTTTGCGTCTCTCGACGTATAACTTCAACATGTTATCATGAAATATGCTCAACTTACCATTCACGTCGATTTTATAGTCCATATCACCCTTGACCTCCTTTACCTCGTAAGGATCTTTCCACCGAACTAATAGTTTGTTTGTGCAAGTGGGAAGAAGCACTAACACCCGATCGCCCACAGCAAAGTTTCTATTACGCGCCTTACGATTGTAGTACTTGGCATACTTACGACTCGATCTTACAAGTTCTTCATGTGCATTCTGACAAGTGTTTTCAAGCTTCTCGCGAAAGTCATACACGTACCGGTAAGTAGATTTTACTTCATCGTCAGTGACATCACCTGCCTAAAGTTCACTTACGATTCGCATAGGGCTTCGAATCATTCTCTCGTATAACAATTCAAAGGGCGAGAACAACAAACTTTCTTGCGGAAACTCGCATTACGCGAACTAAACAGCATTCAAATAATGATCCCAATCTTGTGGACGCTCCACGCACATTCGTCGTAACGTTTGTTTCAGGGTACCATTAAACTTTTCCACCAGACCGTTACACATGGGATGGTATGGTGTCGTGTTCAGTTGTTTGTTGGACAACAACCTACTAATTTCACTCATGAGGTCGTAAGTGAATAGGGCTCCGCAATCTCTGAGGATATTTTCCGGCACCCCTACCCTGCTAAATATATTAACCAGCGCTTCGACCACCCGCTCCGTTTTAATACTAGGCAACGCTACGGCTTCAGGGTACCTGGTTGCATAATTCACAGGTATAAGGATATACCTGTTCTTCCTATCGTTCACAGGGTGTATGGGCCCAACAATATCCACCGCCTCTCTTTTGAAATGGGTCTCTATTAAAGGAATCTGTCCCAGTGGGATTCGTGAAACCCTCCCCTTAGCTACAACCTTCTGGCAGACGTCACAAGACCGACAAAACCGAGTGACATCACTGCAAACACAAGGCCAGTAGAATTCAGTCAGCACTTTGCTGGTATTCTTCCCCTTACCGAGATGGCCGGCCATGCTAGACTCACGCGCCACCCTCAGTACACGGGATCTGTATTTCTGGGGCACAACCAATTGCCAATACTTCCTACCATCTTTTATGGTAAACTCCCTGTGGATTAACCCACTCTTTCGTACAAACTTTGAGCTACCCCCAGCCTTACAACTTTTAATGGCGTACGACGCGATTTTACCTACAATCTATTTCACAGATTCGTCGCGCTCTTGCTCTCGTATGAATTCATCACGCAAAATCCCGTCGATAGATTGGGGAACTTTTAATTTCTGCAACGCTTTTTTCTCTCGCCGGGTTTGCGCTCGCATTTCAACTGGCTGAGCTAAAGACATTCTAAAATCTTCCATAGTCGGAAGACGTGATCCTTCGATATTGCCTATTATCAGGTCGTAAATCGGGTTATCTATGCAGAGGGCATCAACTGCTCCGGTTAAGAATGGAGTTTCAATCTCGATTCTTGCGACGGGTATGCGATCGATCGTCGTCTGATCTAGTAGCATATAGGGAGACTCCCACTCAAGCATTTGGCTATCATTCACGTGACCACGCTTGATAACCACACCTGTGCTACCCGTGTCACGTAAAACCGTGACCTCTTGACCGTTAACTGTACCTCGTGCTGTTGGTACCCGAGCTTCCGGAAAAAGATACGTTTTGATTGATAGGATACCGTGCTCGACCTGAATAGGCCTAGCGGATCGGTGTTTGCTCTCAATAGCCACGGCTACCTTGTATATAGTGCCCATCCTTTTAGGACATTTTGCTTGTACATGACCCCATTCGTTACATGCATAATATTGTATACCTTGACGACATGTATTCTTACCAGAACTACTTACCTCAGTCGATTTCACGGGCTTTCCAGACGTCGATCCCCATGACTGATTTCCAGACTTATCTTTTGAAACCACGTTTCGAGTTCCCCCATGAGCTTCAGCAAAGTAATCTGCCTGCTTAGCCATGTCATGAACATTTTGTAAATGCTTTCTCTTTCAGAAATTGGTTCAATTCCCGCCCTACTGTACTCAACAACTGATCTCTGAGCAAGATGTCAGTTAAACCTTCAAACGTTTTCAGCACTTTACCACACTCAATCCATCGTTGGAAATGATTAGCTATTCTGACGATAAACTGACCAAAGGTTTCTCCCTTGTCGGGTTTACTGTATCTGAACCTTTTACAAAAACCTTGTTCAGTCAACTCATACCTTGTCAGAAGTGCTTCCTTCAGAGAGTCGTAATTAAAGATATCGCTTCTGGGGAGTCGCGAGTATACATCCAACGCTTTGCCTTTTAATAAAGCACTGAGATATAAAGCTCAATCATCTCGCTCCCACTTCTGGTTCTCAACGTATCGCTCAAACCGATGGAGATAACATCCATGTTATCTTTTTCATCCTCGAAGAAACGTAATTTGGGGCCCTTTAACTTGCTAGACGCAGGATCTTGTTCTACTTTTCTAACGGTTAATAACTCTAATTGTCTGTCATAATCTCTTTGTTTATTTCCTCTAGCTGTATAATCTTTAATCTTGCCTGCTTTTATAATGCCAATCTTTCCATCTCCGATTCCCTTTCATCCCTCTCGGAATTGTTTTGCCATTTCTAATTTTCTTTCTTCGGCTTCCCTTTCTGATGCCAATCTTTCCTTCTCTAATTTCCGTTCCTTTACCATCTCATCCCTTTCCAGGGCTTGTTCTTCATGAATAAATTTTCTCCGACTTTCTCATTCATATCCGAATTGTTTGCCCAAATCAACTAAGTCCTTAAGTGATGACATGATTGTTAGCTGATAAGGTCACCTAATCTATATAAATTTGAATATAGGTCTTAAAGGACCACAAACAAAAATTATCAACCTTATCTTTGCAAGCAAGGCAACATAAGCAAACCAAATGTATACATGTAGGGACCCCTGCACCTACTGAAGATTGACTTGTCAAAAAGGTCATAATCTACAGCATACTAACAGCGCATACGTTCGCACACAATATGTCGGTAACTCACTCAATCCAAAGCATCCGACTTCTGACACCAATGTAACAAGATTGAAACTAAATGGATGCTTGGATTGAATTATAACGCAACACAATGTGAGGGTATGAAAGTTTATGAAATAAACAAAAATAAATAAATAAATGTTCACTACAACACATATGCGAATAGACTAGCACACCCATCCACTACATATAATACACTACTACTAGACTGAACATGTACAAATACACATATGCATAACAAGAATATGAGTATGGTTCTCACATTCACAATCTGCACAATGAAAAGAATATGATATACGGAATCATACGAGACAAATGAACAGACACGAGCACGATTCACAGAATCGTATGATGCAAACTAAAATAAGTATGGTTCACACAACCATATAATACCAATGAAAAATAAGTGGTTCACACAACCATATTATAACAATAGAAAATATGTATGGTTCACACAACCAAATGCCAAAAAGTAAATTATGTATGGTTCAAATAACCACGTGGTACAAACAAAATTAAATATGGTTCACAACCATATGTCCTTGTATACATTACACAAGGTAATGGTCCTTATCCAGCAATTGAGAATTTACGTCATAATTCCTCGTTCTTCTCCAGAATTATACGTCCATATTCAACAATTCCCACCATGAAACAGATAACACTGTCGGTTGATATGGTTTCACTCTCACACTATGGATAATAGCCTCACCATCCTGGTTCTTCTAGCCGATCTATCTGTCTATCCATCCATCCATACAGACAGAGAGACAGACAGCCCTATGGCTGTAGTTCGAAGTAAGAGTGTTGACACTCCCTGACAAGATCCAAGCGATCACTGTGTCGCATAGAACAATAAGTCTCCTATAAATCCCCGGTCGAGTCATACCAAAGACTTACAAAAATGGTAGTAACAGCTGCCTCGCTTGGCGCTCAGCATTAAGAGGTTAGTGTTAGGACTGGTCAGCCTGGTGTCAGGATAATGTGACTGGGTGGGGACATCATGCTACATGTCTGCGGCATGATGCCCCAGTGCTAGACATCACTATAAACTGCCACACTGCAGACATCGTAGCGATATGACTGAAAAATTGTTAAAGCTACGTTAAAAATCATAATCACATCACATCCTATAAATACAAGGAAAATCAAATGTACACGACCAGGGGTAATGTACCCCTGCATACCGTGCTATACGAGTATCTCGCCGCGAGCGACCCTTCGACGAGATGCATGTATTCTTCAGTCTTCACACACAAAAAAAAATGAACCACCCTAGGTAACGCTGTATGCGTCTATGAAGTTAATTAACCAAATTGTTCTTAAGGCATACCAAATTATCTTTTCGCCTTATCCATTGACGGTTGCAACAATATTATTTTCAAGATAAATATCATGACTATCATGTTAGTGATAGAAATGTCACCATTTTTATTCAAGGTATAATTGCATGGTGTAAGACGTGTTTTAATGACACTCCACATCTATACGATCACCTGTCATGAAGGAGTAACTAAAATACAACTTCCAAGATATGTTCGATGCCAATCATATTGGATTTCAAACCAACACTACAAGTAGTCTTTTAATTTTCGATGGCTGGTTGGTTCTAACGCTACTTTAACACAACATTGGCAATATTATGCAAAGGAAACAATAACTAAATACGTTTCCTAAGGACACGCCGAGGCTACTGATGTGGGTTAACCCGGATGGGCATCAATCACGTGAACCTTGGAGTACTTGTCAAAAGCCCTACCAACTAAGGTAGCGCAGCTTACTACTTGCTGCAAGACGTTTTGTATTGAAAACACCAAGCTGATTAGACCATTGATTCCGTAGGACAAATGTAACAAGTGTTTCAAGATGCCTGCCATGGCAGACATATTGTAAGTCGGATAAATGCCACTTTTATTTAGAACCAGCTGTTTAACATAAGAATAGTTCAATTGAACACCTCATTGACTATTCTTAAATGATAATTGCAATTAGAATTTTAAGATCGCATGGCAGCTATGTTTGATTTAAGACAGACCCGGTTTCAATTAGGGACGAACTAGATTTTGGTGTGACTGTTCATTCTTTTAACATTTACTTCTCGAAAACATGGATGCAAACCTCACGACAACTTTTATCTATGGTTACTTTTAATTCTAGTTAACATAGGTCATTTTGCCCGGATTATGTATTGTTTGTGATCTAAGTTTTAAGATGAGGCTAATTCGAAACAAAAGTTTGGTGCGTTAATTTTAATATATCCGTAGGATGTTATATGCCTATTGGTCTATCGTGCAACCATTTTGATCCCGAATTTTGGAAAACACACATAGTGTATATATTCGCAACAGAAAATGTTTCCGTTTAATTATTCCGAAACTTATCCAATACCAAATGTTAGACAGAACTAGTGTAAACATTTCATAATCAATACTTCATCAGCAACACAGCAAACGGACGGTTTAGGTTTAAATTTAAGATATTTATCAAATTAGTATAGCATTATTTGTTTAAGTTTTGATATCCCGAGATACTGAAAACCTTCGTTGTTACTTGGTGACAAGATACGTGTCTGACGCATACAGTTTATCCATAAATACCCAGAAAGACATTGTACCTAAAAGATATGTCTTTGTTATGTAATTTTGAAGTCATTTACTATAATCTCACATTTAGTAATTAAAATGAAAACTTATATAGTGAGCAAGAAGATATAAGAAACGTGTAACTTAGTGTACAATCTAATGCAATATATCTCGCCTTGATTTAGATGCCATTTTACTAGACATGTATGTATGTTGTGTGATAAAAGTCTCAAGACGATAATCAACAAATATCAAAATAGTTCAGTATTGTGCGATACTGAACATCTAAATACTGCTCGACACGTGCATCTAAAAATAGCATAGTGTATTAGTAATTACTTTGAAATCAAGCATGCACATTCTTGTGGTAGACGTTTAGGTTTAAGTTTAATAATTTGTTTGTGGATGAAATAAAGATGCGGTTTCTTCTAATTGAAAGTAGAGATGATAAAGTGAATTGAAAGTAGAGATGGTAAAACGAACAATGTGGACGAGTTTACTGAGTCACAAAAAACACTCTGAAACAAGCAAACGAACGAACGTGATATTCGCAACATCTACAACAAACGTGAGAGACGCAGTGTTGAAAATGCCATTCTGATCATTAAAAGAGTTATTTAGCAGAAATATTCGTAACATTTCGCAAATGGAATGGTTCAGACTATATGACCAGTACTCTCTGTGTTATATAAATATAGCATAAAAAGCATATTGAGGCCAGGGACTATCGCATATTTATGAAGATGATGGAGGGTGATACGTAGGTGGGGAGAAGATGT
Source organism: Megalonaias nervosa (assembly GCA_016617855.1). Taxonomy (NCBI): domain Eukaryota; kingdom Metazoa; phylum Mollusca; class Bivalvia; order Unionida; family Unionidae; genus Megalonaias; species Megalonaias nervosa. Next base: position 49,050 of record JAECUM010013688.1, read on the forward strand.
ATGACTGGATATATGATCTCCATATGTAGATATTTGATACAGAAACACAGTAACAGGTATTTGTAAACATGCATACTATGCAAGCTTTCCTGCAACAAAGGTCAAGAGGAATGCTGACCCAAATTAACGCTATACTGATTAATTACTAATCTTTACATAATAGCAGTAAAAGGTATATATCCAACCTTAGAAATGGAAGATCTCAGTTCGGCTTTCAAATTCATTGCTATTACTGTAATAATGGTAGAGTGACGATCGTTGAGAGGTAGGTCGCCATGGAACGTGGAAATGGGTAACGAAGAGGGGGTGTGGTGGCGAGAGATTACATAACTGCAATCTCACTAAATGATAAACATCTGTACGTTAGGATACGATTTTGACACGTTTTGTCATGACAGCGCCAGTATATGTGGAATAAAGTTCCCTAAAGAACGTTGTATGTATACAGTTACACCTAGAATTTTAAGATTGAATTTATGCAACGACCTCCAATAATCTGGCAGTTTAAGTAGAATGAGAAAACTGCCACCTACGACTACTACAAGACTGAAATGAATTCAAATTACGGGGAAGCCTATGCTGCACAGTTGTTTCGTTACATTTTCTTTGATTACATTAAACGTTAATGCGATATCGAAGTTGCGAAATTCACTAAAGCATACATGTATACATCAGCAACGATGAACTCTCGAAATTAAATGTTTTGAGATACATATGACTGGGCACACAGTTTTACCATTTTTCACCGTTAATCGCATCAGAGCAGGAGTGGTCAAAACTGTCCAGTAACTTGGTTTTATCTTTTAATTTATATCATAGGCTGTAGCCCATTCCTTAACTAGGGATTGTCGTAATACGTTTATTTGTTTTGCACCTTCTTTAAGCGTCGATTTGTGGAAAAAATATCTTCAGCAATGATGACACCTCTTATCTCTCGTATCTTTTATTTATTGTTAATTCGGTTAGTATGTTAAGGGGGTGCATAATTTAATCATCTAATATTATGGATGATGATATTTCCACAAAATTTTGAACGATTCATAAACATATTATAGGTTATACCTACACTGCACAAAGTATTTAGTTTTCTCAGAGAGAGACCCTGAGCGAATTTCTGTAAATGCATCACTTACTCCGATTTAAAATTTGTATGGAATTGAAAGTTTCTATTACGAAAATTAGACAAAACATTTATTGTGGAAAGGCAAGAAGCACAACTCATTTAAAATCTAGGAGAGGCCAGAGGTAGAGTTAAAGGGGTCTCAGACGTCATGATGTCCAATTTTTGAGCCCTGCTAAATATTAAAATAAAAGAAAAATCACAAGTGTTATGATACAGTTTGCCTAATGTTAACGCACATTAAAAAGGAAATGTATTTTCTTAGTTAAATCTGTATTTACCTTTAAACCTATATGTGAAGAATTCCTCTTTAAGCTTTCATTCAGCTGAAACCTTTTTAAATTGAGTTGACGTTAAATACGTTTAATACTAAAACAGTATTTGATTTTGCGCTGATCAATGGTAACTTGATTTGAGCTGCACGCAAACTCTCACAGACAAAATAAGGCATATGCAATTTGAAATATAGCATTACATCCGAGGAATGCTATAATATTGATTGTTGCCAAGAAAATGGACAATTTTCGAAAACAAATACTTGGCTAAATAAATACACAAATATACATATGAAAACAAACACAAAGATAAGAATGAAAAGTCTGGTATAGTTAGAATTTTAGCAAGTACTCAATGAAATTAATTCCATCAAATACTTTATTGCAATCATATATTGTTTCTTTGCAAGCTTAATGTGCAAAGGCGCAGCATTCGGGTGTATAAGATATTCACTTTCCCATAGACTAATCATGACTGCGAACTCAGAGTGGCTAGCAATTTTTTGAGGCATCGCTGATGCTAACGCTCTTTCCTTTAATAGTACTCTGAGTCACCATATCGCATTCTTGAAATGTTAGTTCGAATGTGAGCTGACTGGTACAAGGACGTTGTTCCCAAATGCGGCAGCGAGAGACACATCGATCTGGGTATCAGCAACAGAATTGCCAGCGCCGACACGTATAGCGGCAGTGTTATCCTTATGATCTTCTTGATATACAGAGTTAGTCCGCTCTTTTTAGTCAATTGAACCCAATTCATTTCCTTCAAACATAACACTGATTTTTGGACGACGGCGGGGCCCAGGTCTTTGTTTCAAAATTGTACAGTTGGCATCCGGCAGATTATTTCCATATCTTCTTTCTGTGCATGGCAGCAAAGGGAAACTATGTTCAAAGTCATAACGCCAGGCAAAACCGTGTACGCAGCCACCTAATTCAATAGTGAAGCATATAACACAACTAATCAATGTGACGGAGAGAAAATATAAAACCGAATATTACTAGGAATACACCGCTTGGATCTGGCCCTGAAATAGAGCAGCGAACATCTTGTTCCTGTTGTCAATGTAATAGTGTGCCAGATAAGAAACCCAAACCAACTACTTCAAAACTGGCTAGATCCGGCCCACAAAATAGCAACAAACACATCAACCCAGTCTTAATCCTGTATATAACGTCTTTTGTAGGTCAAAATACCAAATATTATACACTCCGAAACCAAATTTCATTTCGCCTTTCAGCCTTCCAAGTCGTCTACATCTGGAAGTAGCATAAATAAATCTTGCTGAAAACTAAAACGTTCAATGTTCCCGAGTGACTTGAATATCAGAACTCATCAAAATATGATTGATCGTTGTTAATTCAAACATCCATAATCAGAAATTTAATTTTTCAGAGTACATTCCTGAAATAAGAGTGTTCTATCGTGGACTTACGTCAATTAATACAGACAGTTCGAAATGCCGTTTCAACATTCAATGGCAACATCTCGGGCTAGCAAGCTGACGAAGTGTCCATTTCTACCTCAGAATTAGAGTCAAAGACAAATCTTTTGAACTATATTGGAATCTCACAAACACAAAATTCATCATCTTTGCAGAATCTGTTTTCGACACTGAAATCCTTTTAGAACCATTCATTTGACAATCTGTTCATATATTAAATCTTTTATAAACTTTGTGATTCGCTTCTTCAATCTGGAAACAAACTGGTTTTACGTACCACTGAATGCATAATCAAATATATATTTAATGTAACTAAACGACAGATAAAGCAGTCAGAGGCACTCTGCAGTCATCCAGTTGAAATACAATGTTTCCTATACTAACTTCGTAAGTTATACTAGTCGGCAAACAAGTATCGGAAAACGAAATTCAACCTGGAATAGCTGCATCCCTGTTATATAACAAATCGCAGAGATGAAGTGGCATTGTGCTGATTGCATATAGGACACGCATAGTTGACTGGTACATATCTGAAGGGTTAACCTTGCCCAAAGTGGATGCCCTGACATGTTTAATAACATTTTTTCGAGTAGATACATTTCTATCATTTAAGACAGTTGTTTTATTTAAATTATATTTTGGAACTTCATGATGATGTACACAAGATATAATCTTGGACTTTTCCAAGGAATACGGTTTATCAGAACATTATATTATTGTCCGTTACCGTTTATTTTCTATCGTTTCCAGAACCTTAACATCTTAACCTTTTAGCTCTGCCGTGAAGTAATATATCTCTATAAGAATGTTAGCGGGTTTATCTTCCAATGTTTTATTTTTTTTTAGCAATTCCTTATCGATATATATTTTCAAACTACCTTTCACCCCGATAAATACGGATTGGCTTGGGTTTATAGGTTTAACGCCATTTTTCAGCACATGATAGGATATACATGGCTGCCTGTATATTTAGTGGGGAAAGAACTGTCAAAAACACAGGAATAACCACCGACCGTTGGGATGCTACTGGCAAGCGTTCGCGCATACCCTCGTTGACCCAGCTGATACTCAAACCAATGCAGAGATGAGATAGGTGTGATCTGTAAAGTCGAGCGTCTTAAACCCTCTACCACTGCACCCCTTCGGCCACAACATAGATAGAGATTGAATAATAATGATGCAGAGGCTGATGTTTCTGTATTGGCTGATGTGATTTGAATAGATGAAGGGGTTCAATGCATTCTTTTCTGAATTATCCTTAGGTTCCTATGTTTATATCAATATTTTGGTTGATTGCCCTTCACAACACTGACCCATCCACTTCAACTAACCGTCCCAACCCAAAACGTTTTCTTGGCATCAGTTCCTGAGAAAATACTAAATAGACTTCCTCAACAGGTACGCACAAGAGCAAGAGAGTATGTCACTGTGACATATTCTAAACAAGTTACAGAAGACGGCAAATCCGTTTATCATAGTTTGAAATTTATTTATATACATAAACAAATCAATTTATATCTTAATCCATACAGATCACCGAAGGACACAGACATGTGAACTGGTCTTGTCACATTGGAGAAACCTTCCCAAGTCATTGTCGGTCCAACACTAAATTGCATCCCTGCAGCGCAGTTCAGGGCCCTGAAATATAGAGACAATAACTGGCACGAGAGGCTGCACCTCAAGGGTTTACTATTGGCGAGTTGAGAGATAACATGAATAGTAACGAGTATTCGGCTACATAAAAATTAAAGAGGTTTAGGCTGAGGTAGAAAACCTTATCGATATAACATATTTTACCCTGATTGCTCCTCTGCTTCTGGATTTCTAGTCATTTTGACTTTCTTATGGACGATTTTGGCTGGATATTAACAAATAAAAGATTACTAAGATACATTTTATGAATTATTTTATCATTCCTTTGATATTTTGTTAAAATCTATATAATATTCTTTTCGTGTCAATTTTTCCGGAAGATATTTCCAGACATATACATAATATATTGCAATATTAATTTCTTTCTTAAGGATTTTAATGGGTAAAGCAATCTCTAATTTAAACAGGACTGTTTTAATGATTGTGTTTCAGAGAAGCTGACCGTCTTACGTAGTAATACTCTGTGCTAATGTGTGTGATGACAACATCGTTATTACGCAAACTTTGTTTTCTTCTCGACGTTTGACATTTAAGATTACAGCATATTGGTCATTTTCGCCGCTGTTTTTTCATGGCTTTTGCGGACATCGGTTTCATGCAAATTGAATCAATCGTCAAATATTCAAGTTTGACTTACATTTATACTTACCATCTTTTGAGTCCGAGTTAGTCACAGTGCGAAACGTGGTCACATATTCTATAGTAAATCGTGCAGCAGAATTGAAACATTTTGCGCAGGTTTTAAAATCGGGCTAGATCAATGACCTCGAAAAGCTAAAGAATTAAATGATTAAGACAGTCTTCCAGCATAGAAATTGATCCTAATTGCTGTTGAATTGCCTGCACTTACAAAATTAAATTATCTTATGTCGTATAGCTCATGTTCCAGAATTATTTAATCATCGTTATTATGGTCATAAATTGAGACGTTCTCTAAAGGCAGAGCCAGCATGCCATCTGTAGCCCTTTGTTGGCACAGTTTTACAGAGGAAAGGTACAAATTTGAAAGAAGGTATGAAGGAGGAGTTCTAATAAAGGCTTCATGCCCCTCTGAGTATAGATTACCCGAATGCACAGCAAAATATCATACAATCAAGTTAACATGACTGTATTTTGTAAATTTCACGAATTTGTCTTTGTGCTTATTAGAATGATGGATTTCAGAAAGAAAAAAAAAAATCCTTCACGTGAAGATTTCCTTCTTTGATGTTAAATAATTATATGCTTTAAAATGCGTAAAATATACACATTTTTTATGTAAACAACATTGTCTTGGAGATAAACATCCCTTTGTATAGTTTACGCGTAAATAACAGTCAAAATGCATTGAAAAAAGATCTCGATAACTCCTTTGTAAAACGACCGATATATGCCAACTCATGTTAGCGTTGCAATATAAATTGACTTAAACGCAAAATGTAAGATTAATATATGTTGCAGTGACCTAGTTTCAACTGGAGAGCTGTATTCTCTACAACGGGTACACTCACAAATAAGCGAGATCAGAAAATTATCCAACTGTTAACTTGTCCAAATTTAACTAAAGCACGAATGTAGGTTCCACTGACCTAATAGATCAAAGTTTTGCGGCACTTCTTTTGGATTTTGGGTGAATGTTTGATAGCAGAAACCACAAAAAATGCATAGGGATGTGACGCAAGTACAACGTAGATAAAATGAAGAAAGTTTGTTTCCAAAATGGATTTGTAGCTTGTAATAAATGGATCAAAGTGAAAAGAGCAGATACGAAAATATTAAGAAGGGAACGATTGTTTGCCCTACCTTCGATAAATATTTGGTACTTCATTGATCCGAGGACAATCCACAGACACTGATTGTATTACATTCCCAACTGTACAAAGCTACAGGTACAGCATTTCGCATTTCCATCTGTATTTAAAGGGCATATCATTTTTAAAAATTGGACGCATGTAATTTACAGTGGTCATATACATGAAATGAAACGGCATTATAGGACAGGGAGAGGAGAAACAAGAAAGAGCCTTAACTACGAGTTCAACCTGCTAAATTTAGCTATGAAAATGACTACGTCAAGTTTGTTTGAATTTGTATCATGGCCGAGCTTTTGTTATAATATTTCATACCAGTTTGGTGCCTGAAATATTTTATGTATGGTGTAAGGTAAATAACTGAATGAAATACCTCCGACAGGTACAGTAGTTGTTTTCCCTTACTGCATTTGACATATAAGAAAATTAGTATATGAAGAAGTGGATTCGCATATACATATTTAAATTACAAGATCAGAAATTAAATAAAGTGCTAAACTTAGTCCGAATGTAATTAAAGCTTGAACTGCAGGTTGCACTTACCTACATGTAGCAGGTACATATTATCCTGACCACAAGGCATCTACCATAAGGGTGCATCACCCTACTTTAAACCATTCATGAAAATATTTGCCTCTTGAAAATCGTCAAACCAAAAGAGCACACATAGAAATAGAATAATTATATTCTTATAAATTTTCTGGAATCAGTCCCGTCCCTTCATAGTGATACCAAAACTGGTTCTCAGCCCCATGGGTTTAAACAGCGACACGGAATTAGGACACAGGTAAAGATGAATTCAAGAATAAGGTGGTACACCTACTCTTGAAAATTCTGAAAGAGTAAGAGGTTAATGAGTATGGCGATGAAAACAAGAGGTTGGCGATGAACACAAGTAAGCAGCATGACGAATATGATCACATTTTTCAAAAGTTTTAGTAGACACCTTCTGCACATTTACGCGCGATTCCTTTGCAAATTACGATATGACTAGATTCAAATAAGAAGGAATCAAATATATTTCTTAATACTGATTTTAAAAAAATATCTTTTCATGCTTTATCTTTAAGGTTTGTTATATGTCTGTGCACCAATGCATCCGTTTTCTGAGTGTCAGTTTTTCTTGACGAAATGCATTGCATAAATCATAAATGCATTTCCGGTTAGATCATTTAAAAGACAAGTATACCTTAATACAGTGTATAATTAATATTAGTCGTTATAAGTATGCTTTCTGTGCCGCCTTTATTTTCACTGTTCTTCCTTTTGTATTCCTCCTGCCGGCAGATTCTACGCTGTTTCAAAGAATATCAGTCCGTATGGAAATGTGACAGTGCGATATGAACTGCAGTTTTTATACTTGTGCTTAAGCAACAAAATAATCTTTTTGAATAAAATTAATTACTTCACTTGAATTTTGATTCATTCATATCAACACTCGTCAAACACACATCGAACACTCATCAAATGTATTAATCAGTGGGTGGCACTTCTATTTCTAAAACGACGTTTCACCTACAATAATTACGGCAGAGTAGTGTGCATTTCTATCTGAAATTCAATAGTGTACAATTCAAATTATATCTACAAATATATTTTATAATGGTGGTATGCCTGAAATTAAAAGTAATTTAAAGTTAGGGAATGTAAACGAAGAAACACCATAAATTAAATTTTCAACAGATCTAACGTTTCACTGAGAAATCCTGAGGTTATATTTTGCATAATCATTTAGGGTTTATTATCATATTTCACTATAAAGATTATCGTTGTTATCATAAACAATCATTCAAAAGTGAGTTTTAAGTTCTTGAAATAGTATGCATTGTTTAAGAGGGATAACTCAATGAAATATCAACAGGTATAGTACTGCCTAGCTTTTATTCCATTTTACATATAAAATAAATAGTTAATATGAAAACTTATTCACGTATTTAAATTTTTAAGAAAATGTCAGTAGTGAGATCGTAAAGTCCGGGATGTATAAAGTAGTTATAATTAATTTTGTTCTTAGATATGAGGAGGCTGCAACTTATTGTATAGTTTGTGTCCACGAGAACTCCGTAATCTGGAACGCCGTCTTCCTTCAACTTTCCAAGATGTTCTAGGATCGTTTGGAACTCCTGCGACTACACCCAAAACATTGGGGCTTCTACCAATGGAAAGGGCAATATGTGACTGGTGTGGTTACTGTTTAATACGAGTCATGCTTTACGAGGAAATTCCCAACGAAAGAGTTGGATGGACGGCCGCATAAGACGTTAGAGGGTTAGAGGTGGTGATTATACAAATGTCCATGGAAGATGAAATTACCCTTGCTTACTAGTGCCCATTGAAATGCTGGCTTAATTACATAGCCATCGCCTACCAGTACTTTTGCTCAGTCTACGAAGCAGATGTAAAGAACATATTCTTATAAAGTGTATACAAATATTAAAAGAGTAGAAAAGTTAAAAAATAAGGGGAAGGAAGACCATATCTATAACAAATTGCCTAGAATTAATTTAGCCAACACATCCTATTTGCTGCACTGTAGTCTACGACTACTTTTTTTCTTAGGGGCCCCGAGTAGCCTAGTGGTCTAAAGCTCTCACCGTTACGGATTACTGCCACCTCACCTCTGTCTGCGTTGGTTCGAGTCTCTGATTCGGCCAATGTGGGTATGTGAGAAAGCATGCCAGTAGCTTCTCGTGGGTTGGTGGTTCTTTCCGGGGTTTTCCTGGGTTCTTCCTCCACCATTTATACTGGCCGCCATGTATAGCCTATCTTGTGCTGAAAAATGGCGTTAAACCCTACAACAAACAACATCATCAACAACATTTTTTAACCTACAATACACATGGAGATGATTAGATATTTATGCGCATTATATTTTTCTTGTACCCAAATTTGCTTTCGCTACATATATTTTACCTGTACATTCTAAGAGATCCTTTTTTGTTCCAATCCATTACATACAATAATACATACATACATATATACAGACAGACCGACAGACAGACAAACAGAATAACACCACTGCTATAAATGGTACTGCTACAGCTATTGCTAAGATGTGTCATTAAAATATATTTACCTTCTCTTAGACAAGTACCTTTGTCTGGTAAGAATCCCTCTAAGTTCATTACATTCGTACAATTGAGGAATCTATCTATCTATCTATCTATCTATCTATCTATCTATCTATCTATCTATCTGTCTGTCTGTCTGTCTGTCTGTCTCGGTCCCTTTCTCTCTGTCTTGAAATGGTCGATTCGACTTATTATGAACTGTCTTAATAGCAAATCCCATCAGCCTTCTGTCAATAGACATTGTAGAAGTACTTGCTGTATAAGATGTGAATCAACGAGAATATTGTGGCATAGATAATTTCTTCATTCACATTTCAAATTTATTTCCCAATTGTAGCGAACTAGGTGGAAACATATTAACTTCACACTCTACAATTTGATTATAATACGCCTTACATAACTGATTAGGAATCGATTATTTTGTATATTTCTTTATATACATTAATAACCTTTGTTTTCTATTTCGTATTTAAAGACTGAAGTGGACATTTTCAACAGTAAATGTGCTAAATAACGTGCTAGGAATAGACTTCCTACCTGTGAACTAAATTCAAAGATTTAAAAAAAAACAACAAAAAACTGTGCCGTGTATTATGGGACCTAAGGTATTCTTTGGCCACAAGGTTTATGGAACATACAGTACACCTTAGCCCCCTTCGCCAGATACCTCATACAGCATAAGTTTACTTTCACCTTGCAAGGACAGCAACAATAAACACAGACAAAAGGTATAAAAGAGTCGACCTGTGGATTCTAGAGAGTGAAGAAAGAAAGAGAGAAAATAATATTACTAAGAGTTCTAATCTTATAGAAAATGAATACGTATCACAAAATATTTGTTCAGTCCCTCAGAAAATATTGATTAATATCAAACAAAAATACCTAAATTTCTATGAAAGATTCTATATTTATGTGCAGCCGTAAGACGCAAAATATCCGAAAATATATGAGTGCTAGGTTGGAGGTTTTTACTTTCCTCCACATAAACACGAGCGCTCATGCACGCACACACATGCATACATGGTTTACTAATGAAACAAATAACGTAGTCAGTCACAACAACTCTTAATACAACTATTTATCTGAAAAGTATCATATTTCGAGTATAATATAGTAATGATGTATTGGTATGCTTTGCTTTGTTTTGTTTTTTGTCCTGCCTTTTCTGTAAGTTTGTTTTAATCAAGGCTGAAATTACAAACCGGTCAACTTACCTTGAATAGGAAGGCAGACCAAAAGAAATGTCGCAAACAGTTCTGCTTTGCACAAACCTTGGTTTGACAATGATGCAAAGCGATGTCCAAACATTGCCATGAGTCATGTTTGTCCATAAATATCGTTCCTTCCTTGTCTACCTAGTTACTTACTTATCTATCTGATTGATCTAAATTTGCGCATGAATGCAACACAATTCAGCGCTGCTTGCCTTTTGGATTTAGAACTGTTGAAGCATTTATATATTTTGAACTTTATATTTATGGGCTTGTTTTGAGCAATTAGTCTCAATACAACAATATTTTTTTGATAGGTACATTTGAATCAGGCTCTCCTGAATAATTTTAAAGCATATGGACATATCGCAAAATTTGTACGATGAACGTAAATAGTTAGTTTTATTTCATCAATTAAAAGTTGCCTGAGAGATACCAAGACGAGATCTGCAGCCTGAAACTTCACATAAAGTACGCCATTATTACGTTCTACTACAATATATACGGCATTTTAACATCATATGACATCACATGTATTGACTACGCGTATTGCTGTAATTTTCAGGCGTACGTTTTGTTGTTATTGTTGTGTTGGTAATACAGTTTTTCTAGTACAGCAAATAAATATTTAAAGGGAGAATCGTTTATATTCATTCAAGGTTGTGTAGTGACCATGGATATAACGTATGAAGACTATGAAAACACGAAATCTAACTCTTCTAAAAAGATTAAACAAAACGAACACCGTGACCTTGAGTTTGTGAGAATAATGTAGATACAATCAAGAAATGAAACCATTGGCTTCCGACTGGAAATTGACCTTAAACGTTAACTTTGAGCTTAATTAATCCCAACGTCTTCTCACTCACGGAGTAATTATAAGTTTGGTGATCCACTTATGTAAACAGGAAACATTGCCCTTTCATAACTTTAACACTAGTGCCATTAGTGCTAATGCAGGACAAACCGATGCATGGGCATTGTGAATTCAAAATTTCTCTTTCTTTGCAACATTCTTCTTTAAACGTTATCAGCCGAAAATATTTCACCGTCTTGCTCAGGAGGAATGTTGCAAAATCTGCAGCTATATATCCATCTATTCAAAAGTCCATCCATCGATCCATTCCACCATGGAACTTAACACATATGCACATATTCAATACACATATACATACCTTTGTAAACTGTCCAAGCAAATTAAATAAATGTGCTGACGTTAGTGTGACGTGCTTGTGTCCTTTTTTCATGATAATATGCTGAAATGAAATATTTACCTAGATATAAAGGCCACGATATCATCCCTTACATAAGAAATTCAAGACCACATATCCCATTTAATATCTTCTTTTAATCATTTTGCATTTTACCACGTTTAGTAACAAAATCCCGTTTGATCAGAGAAGACTAATTTTCACTGGTAACTAATTCATTTATAAAATCTCGTATAATATGAAAAGCTTGTTTCGCGAAATCTTGTCGCAGCAAATTCGCATCAAAATTTGTCTCAATGGAGTCATTATATAAGTTAAGTTCCTTATATACTTCACTGTTCATGAAATTCGGTGCGTTCACTATAAGTTAAAAGGCAGGAAGACTATCCGACTTCATATTAAGCACAAACATGGACACAACAAATTAAAATATCAGCATGAGATAGGTTGAATTTTATCGAAATATGTGTATTTGAAAGAAACGATTGGAAGTTTTGGTGCAAAAGTCCTTTATGGTACAATAATTAACTTTATTATGTTTTAGTTTTAATATTGCTTTCAAACGAATGAAAGCAGCACCTTTCATTGGTTAGAATGTCTCCAAGAAAACTGAAAGAAAATATGAATAATAAACTTATAGACTAAAATAGCATAGAATAACAGATCAGTGACAAAGTTACTGTAGTGATAACTAAATGAAGATAAAAGTCATATAATTCCATTGGAATATTTAAATTTTCGCTGACAAACTATAGAAAGAGCTATCGCTCTCAGTTTAAGGTAGTTTATCTGAGCGTCTATGCCAAAATAGAGGAAGGAAAAACTATCTGCATCAATTTTTGATATGTCATATTCTCTGTGGCAAAAGTCAAACGGTAATAGCCAATAATTGCGGTCATGTACATTATAATGTCCATAATGTATAAATTGTGATTCTACTTTGTTTAATTTTAAATGTTAAATGTATGTTGTCCTTCTGTTTGGCGGTAGTCTTATCAAGTTTTATCAAGCTTGATATTTTTCTTAATTTTGATATGAAACAATTTTATTTTTGCTAGAGATATTTCTCGGTTAACATTCATATCATATGGACAATTAGTTTTGAATTCTAACAGATTCTGACTGCTACTGAACAAGCGCAGCAAAAGTTGTTCATACATACATACATACATACATACATACATACATACATACATACATACATACATACAATTAGTTGAATAATAATAATGAATAATAATTATTATTTTGGTTAATAACTTGATCGCATTTCAAATAAATGTACTGATATAAATTCCGTCGTTGTGTCACACTTACTTGATAATTTCACGAAATTAAATATTTACGCATGAATAAATGTTCCAAACTAACCTGCCCCAAAGAAAAATCAATGCCACATTTACAGTTTTATGCCTGGTTTCTCATGACATCTTTAAATATAACGTATTGCATTACTGCAAAAACGCTAGCGGCAAATTTTCCAAAAGCATCAATAAATAATTGGGGCAATATCGCCATCGATGTCATAAATATCATTTATATTAAAGTTTAAATCTGGATATTAAGACCTAGAGATAAATCCAAAGAATCCGTTGTTTAATATTCGAAAGTCGATACAAGGAGGTATTAGAGAGCGTTTTCATTTTCAGACTACACACAATAAATATCTCGTGACTTCAAGGAAATTAGCACTCCTCATGGAAAAACTATGTGACTGAATGCTTCTGCAAAATGAAACAGCAAAGAAAAGCTGGTCGACTGCATAGATCAAATGACGCAAAAACTGAAAGGTAATCTAATTGGCCTTTTAAAGGGGCTACGGATTTAAAGTTGACCCGAGAATAGGATCCCATCATAGATACCATGAATTATCTTGCCCAAACGTAAATAGGCTTAGATAAGATGTTCTTATGAGGGAGTAAGTTAATTACACAAGGTAGTTGGTGGAATGTTTTAGCAACAATGCGGGAGCGTAATACATGGAATATATGTTCAGATTGCGTGTAATGGAGACGAGTATAGATAGAGCTGTCGTACAAGTTTTTAATGTATTACAGAAAGAAGAAAATGTAGATAAAGCTAAAATGTTTGAAATGGACTTATGAACAGGTGGGGATTAGAGTCATATTAGATATGATGAAGAAGGGAGAATGCACACAATACAGCATAAAGTACTTGCAAAATAATAGCAAATAAAGGTAGAACAGAATATTCAGATATCAGATCATTCATAGCAAATATATACATGCCTGCATAAATGCAGAAAGTCAAAAGTTGAGTTTGATACAGGTCACTTTCGTGAGTTTTGATTCAAAGCAAACTACATTTAGGACCAATATATACAATTTACAATATACATTTAGGACCAATATATACAATTTACAATATACATTTAGGACCAATATATACAATTTACAATATACATTTAGGACCAATATATACAATTTATTAAAACTGATAACATAATATATTTGATAAAGATGCAACAGCTTTAAACGAAATATGGAAAATTGGTCTTTGCCAAATTTCAGGTAGCAGTAAAGGATCTGTAAATATGCAAATATAATTGCTAATAAAGGTCTGTAAACAAATATACCTTTTATCCACAAATTTAGTACTATGTTTAATGGAATTATTAGTGAACACAGACAAATATACCTTTTATCCAGTTAGAGAAAGACAATTTATTATTATGATTGATAAGATTATTAGTAAACACCGACAAAAATACCTTTTACCCAGTTAGAGAAAGACAATTTAGTATTATGTTCAATGAAATTGTTAGTAAACACGGACAAATATACGTTTTATCCAGTAAGAGAAAGACAATTTATTATTATGATTAATAAAATTATTAGTAAACTCCGACAAATATACCTTTTATTCAGTTAGAGAAAGACAATTTAGTATTATATTTACTGGAATTATTAGTAAACACCGACAAATATACCTTTTAACCAGTTAGAGAAAGACAATTTAATGTTATGTTCAATGAAATTATTAGTAAACACCGACAAAAATACCTTTTATCCAGACAATATAGGATGTTTAATGGACCTATTAGTAAACACCGACAAATATACCTTTTACCCAGTTAGAGAAAGACAATTTAGTATTATGTTCAATGAAATTATTAGTAAACATCGACAAATATATCTTTTATCCAGACAATTTAGTATAATGTTCAATGAAATTGTTAGTAAACACCGACAAATATACCCTTTATCCAGTTACAGAAAGACAATTTTGTATTATGTTCAATGAAATTATTTCTAAACACCGACAAATATACCTTGTATAGAGACAACTCAGTATTATGTTCAATGGAATTATTAGTAAACACCGAAAATTTGTGCCTTTTATCCAGTTACAGAAAGACAATTTAGTATTATGTTTAATGGAATTATTAGTAAACACCGGCAAATACACCTTTTATCCTGTTAGAGAAAGACAATTTAGTATTATGTTCAATGAAATTATTTGTAAACACGGACAAAGATACCTTTTATCCAGACAACTTAGCATTATGTTTAACGAAATTATTAGTAAACACCGACAAATATACTTTTCATCTAGTTAGAGAAAGACAATTTAGTATTATGTTTAATGAAATTATTAGTAAACACCGACAAATATACTTTTTATGCAGACAACTTAGTATTGTGTTTAATGAAATTATTAGTAAACATGGACAAATATACCTTTTATCCAGTTAGAGAAAGAGAATTTAGTATTATTTTCAATGAAATATTTAGTAAACACCGACAAATATACCTTTAATCCAGTTAGAGAAAGACTATTTAGTATTATGTTTAATGAAATTATTAGCAAACACCGACAAATATACCTTTTATCCAGTCAGAGAAAGACAATTTATTATTATGTTCAATGAAATTATTAGTAAACACCGACAAATATACCTTTTAATCAGTTAGAGAAAGAGAATTTAGTATTATGTTTAAAAACATTATGAGAAAACACCGAGAAATATACCTTTTATCCAGTTAGAGAAAGACAATTTAGTATTATCGTCAATGAAATATTTTAGTAAACACCGACAAATATACCTTTTATCTAGTTAGAGAGAGACAATTTATTATTATGTTCAATGAAATTATTAGTAAACACCGACAAATATACCTTTTATCCAGGTAGAGAAAGACAATTTAGTATTATGCTCAATGAAATTATTAGTAAACACCGACAAATATACCTTTTATCCAGACAATTTTGTATTATGTTTAATGAGACTATTAGTAAACAACGACAAATATACGTTTTATCCAGAGATTTTAGTATTATGTTTCATGGAATTATTAGTAAACTCCGACAAATATACCTTTTGTCCAGTTAGGGAAAGACAATTTAGTATTATGTTCAATGAAATTATTAGTAAATACCGATAAATGTACCTCTTATCCAGTTAGAGAAAGACAATTTAGCATTATGTTTAATGAAATTATTTGTCAATACCAGGAAAAAAACCAATAAAAATATTAAATAAAAATGTAACAAATTAGAACCAAATATAATGAGCAATAAACAGGTTAATCATTGGAATTATATCGTAGCTAAATGGATCATCAACAAGATGCCGTAAATGGAAAAGTTGGGCCATGCAAAATTATTGTATTCGCTTCGTCACCTTACGAGTTCAGAATTCTGATACGCTATCAGAACTTCCGGGAATAATATAAATGGAAAACTATTTTTTCAGTTAAAGGAACAGGCCTGTCAGGGTCACTTAGCATACAAGTCCTGTAGGCCCTGCATTAGAGTAGATTTAATTTCTTTTGTGTAGATAAGTGAGAAACTTGACGAGAAGCCCTCGTGCTGGCTCGGCTGCTGTTCATTGTATTCGTAGAACATTTTCTTATGTGCATGGTAGTAATGATGGCTAGATGACATAGATTTGGCAGGATGGAAGTCAGGTCCTTCAAATAGTTATGTATACGAATCTTGCATCTAGGTCAGCTAAACCAACAAAACCTGCAAGAAACAAAATATCAGGCGGCAGACAACAATCCTTATAATGTGTGTGTGTGTGTGTGTGTGCGTGATATGGATTTTTAACGTAGCTTTAGCAATGTTTCAGCCATATCGCTACGATGTCTGCAGTGTGACAATTTATGGTGATGTCTAGCACAGGGGCATCATGCCGCAGACATGTAGCATCATCTCCCACCCAGTCACGTTATCCTGACACCAGGCCAACCAGTCCTAACACTAATCTCTTAATGCTGAGCGCCTATCGAGGCTGCTGTTAGTACAATGTTTTATAAGTCTTTCGTATGATTCGGCCGGGGTTCGAATCCTCGATCTCCCGCATCCGAGGCGAACTCTCTAACCACTAGGCTATCCGTTTGGTCAATCCTTATGAAATAGAATCTATGTTTTATAATGCTGAGAATCAAGTGCTTATTATAACGCATATCTTCAATGCATTTGAGCAGCAGGCAGGGTGAACAGACCACTTGCCTGAGACCTTATTTTACAAAAATAAAGGTTCCTACAGGGGCTGAAAAAATAATGTCAATAACGCTAAACCTAACCTCCTAACTTTTATTATTACCAAAATGGATAATGTTAGCTCATTTTTGTTATTTTATTTTTGAATCTTT
Source organism: Megalonaias nervosa (assembly GCA_016617855.1). Lineage (NCBI taxonomy): Eukaryota > Metazoa > Mollusca > Bivalvia > Unionida > Unionidae > Megalonaias > Megalonaias nervosa. Next base: position 66,450 of record JAECUM010013688.1, read on the forward strand.
GTTTTTTAATGTTATAAGGCGTTTAATTTACTCGTGGGTCACTCAATTTTTGTCGGTCACCCTGCCTGCTGCTATAATTAACCAAAGATTTTATCCAGACCTACACGATATCTAGATCTTGGATCATGTAGATTTATTGTTATATATCCAAATGGAATAGCCTGTGCTTGAGCAAAAAAGTTTTTGAACTTCATCATATCCATATCCCCTGAACACCAGGTATAGTAAATATTTTTTAACGTATAATTATCTATTCCATTAAATACAACTAAAATATTGCAATTATCTCTGATCACCTTCGGTATTTGTGTATAACGCTGAGTGACGTATATAACGTCTGTATTTTTGTGTCTACCTCTGGAAAATATTCTAGCTGGATTTGTCTGTTTATCCAACATAACATCATCGTACACCACTAAATTATTAATAAATCCATCTAGATCATCTACAGATGGGGCCTCATCAATATCGGTAATAAAGTCAACAACATCATCACCGTCTTCATTCAGCAATTTCGCTTTTTCATTAAAATCTTTAAGTACTTCGTAACAGTATTGATCATCTACAGATGGTGCTACTAAATACAGTTTACTCCATTTTAACCATCTCATTATTAAATTTAGTAATAGTTGTGTTTTACCCGATCCAGATGGACCTAATATAATCATTCTTATCGAATTTGGTAATGCTGGATGATGCTTCACTGGCTCCTGTTTTCGTGTCGCCGAAAAGTCAATTGTATCCATATAATAAATAATATGAGTCTATATTGTGTTCGGTGTAAAATTCCTACACCCACTGCTGAATTAACTACAATAACAACAAAAAATAAACGACGTGCTCTGACAGGCAAATGTGTAAAATGCGGTATGAAGAAATACAAATTTGTTAAAACAAAGACAGGTGGAGATATAGCCGCTTTATTAGGAAAATTACCAGGAACTCCGTGGGCTAAATACCCCGGTGAGAAACATATTCCAGGATATAATTATTGCGGTCCTGGAACTCGTCTTGATATCCGACTTGATAATCAAGATCAACCAAGACCAGGAGAGTATCCAATAAATAAGATTGATAAAGCATGTCATGTTCATGATGTTGCGTATAAAAGTAAAGATTTACAACAAAGGCATCTCGCAGATGTAAAATTGATTCATGCATTAAATTCTATACCTAATAAATCTGTCAGAGATAAATTAGCTAGTTTCCTAGTAAAATCTGCCATGAAAAGTAAAATAATGTTAGGGGCTGGTAATTAATTATGTAAATATTATAATGGAATCCATTTATTATAGCCCAAGAGGATATTGGAGAGGCAGATCAGCTATTAGTAAATTATCTGAAGCAGCAAAAGTCTCACATTCTGTTGCTGCAGCGTGGTTAGCACGACAGGCAATATGGCAAATTTATCTACCACCACCTAAAAAAATTCAATATTCACATTTTGATGTCAGCGTCCCTAATGAGGTTCATCAAGCAGATATTTTATTTTTACCACACGATACCATTAAAATTGGTAGACGTCAATCACGCACATACAAATACGCATTAACTGTCGTTGACGTTGCAAATAGATATAAAGAAGCTGAACCATTATCAACAAAGACAGCGTTTGAAGTTTCATCTGCGTTTGAACGAATTTATCAGCGAGGACCTTTGCGATGGCCACAGTTATTACAGGTTGATCCTGGTAAAGAATTTCTTGGAGTAGTATCATCGTTGATGAAGAAACGTAACGTTAAAATCAGACGAGGACATACTGAAATTCATCGTGATCAGGCAATTGTTGAACGATTTAATCGAACACTTGCTGAGAGGTTATTTGGATACCAATACGCAAAAGAAATATCTACTGACTTTAAATCCGGTGAGAGATCTCGTGAATGGGTTGCAAGGTTACCAGGTGTGATAGCTGCATTAAATAACGAAATTACTCGTTCAGCTTCCATGAAACCTTCTAATGCGATTACAAAAAAATATATACCCCGTAGCAATGACAGACATCAACCTCAACCAGTATTAGGTAATGTAACTGTAAGATATTTATATGAACCTGGTGAACTTGAAGGTGGTAAAAAAAGAGCAACCGATCCTATCTGGAGTGTGACTACACATACAATTTCTAGCGTGGTAAGATCTACTGGTAGACCTCCAATCTACAGATTAGATTCGACAGCCCCTCAACGTGGATTTGTACGTGAACAATTACAGGTAATTCCTAAAGACACACAATTACCACCACATACAATTACATAACCAGAACCTCTACGTCGATTGCATTCAAGACGGGTCAGCATCACATTATTACATGTATGACCAAGATCACTATTAATTCTGTCTACGGTAAATTGTCTTGGATTATTATTCGAATATTGCCATAACATATTACAGTTACAACTTGCACAATGATTATTTTGTCGTTGTTTTAGTGTTATAATAAATTCAGTATCAATATCAAAGTCACGATTATTTTTTTTTGTCACATTGTTTATAACCAGATAGTTTTTTTCTTATTACGTCATTTACTAACAGTTTGATTATTATTTTCTGTAAAATTCATAATAACCCTATGTAGTTGAGATATTCTTCTGACTCTAGAAACTGCGAGATAAACTAAATTCGACCATTCAATCCGATCATCTATAATCCAAATATTTGTATCAGAAATAGTTAACCCCTGTGATGAGTGAATAGTTATAGTGTATCCTAACGTCCACGGTGATTTATTCATATTCAGCGCATTCTCAACAACATTAATATCAACTAAAATAATATCGTTCAAGACAAGATTTTGTATTCCACCACCAGGAATTTCAACATCAATATTCTGTCGTCGAGTATCTGCTGGGCGATAACATAATGGTACAGGTAGATCTGAAAACGTTTCTTTATGTAACAGAAATAATTTCTCCTGTAGTTCATCACGAACGATCTTTCTACTTGCAACTATTAAATCAGCGGGATTCCAGAAATTTAGAAAATCATTCATAGAAGTCTCTGGAATTACTCCTCGCATTATTTCACATTGTACTCTGTCTGGCTGAAGTCTGATTAATCTTTTAACTTCCTTCAGCGGTTCATCAATAGCTCTATGATCGTCATTTATTTCTTCATAATAATCTACGTTATTCTTCAGCCATTCATGTGGAGACTGTCCAACAAAGGGTGGTGGTTGACCATGATCACCGCACATTATTACAGCAGTATTCTTTGTCAATAACCAATCAAGAAATGTTTTTAATATTTCTAACGACACCGTGCATATCTCGTCCCATATAATATATTTAGGTATATATTTCTCACCCATTCGCTCAGAAGTCCATCTAAAGAAACTATGATAAGTACATGATTTTACTCCTCGCTCTTTTATCTCTCTGGCTAATTTATGTGTCGGTGTCAAAACAATTATATCTGAATTATTATTCATGAATAATTTAATCACACGAGTTGTTTTACCTGAACCACCGCATCCATTAAGATAAACAGTTTTATGTCTAGCCACAGGATCATATACAGATGGTGCTGATGACTTTGATACTTGATTATTATTTTTGTGATATATCTCCTTAATTTCAACGTCGGCAGATTCAGAATAACTAAGTATATTTTCTTGTTTTATTCTCCATGATCCCCATTCACCATTACCAAGTAGCGGTTTAAATAAATCTGTATATTTTTGATTTATATAAAACGAATCCGTGGCGACTCTGACAGCATCACGAGAAAATCTATTTATCATAGACAGTAGATTTATAGAAACATATGCCAACATAGATGATCTTAAATGAGTAAACTGCGGTGAGTCACCATCAAGATAACTCACAATTGTACCTAGTTTGGTTCCGTCTGACAAATAAACATTACTCCGAATTATAAACGTATTTTTTTCTGTTGTATCAGCAATTATAAAATCGAGTTCAGCATCGTCCATAATCAATCTTGTACAGTGTCTTTTATGATCATATGCTCCTCCTTGAGTAAATTTACCAATTATCTTTCTACCAAGATCTTTTGCAAGTTTTTCATCGTGCTCGTCTCTGCATTTACGTATATTATTAGTAATTTTAATAATATCATCTTCATTAAGATTAGGACATTCTTTCCTGGCATCATCAATATTAAATCTATTTGGTTCTGGTAACCAAACTTGCTTCTGTGGACTATACGACATAATTGCTTCACTCACCTTCAATAATGTTAAAATTCCAACATCAAGCATATATCGCAATAGTACTATTGGAACCCAATATTTTTCTGAAAAATGTCTTCCAAACCAAGCATAAGTAATCGGATGGAGATTTTCTGCAAACTCGAATGATTCTACATGAGCAAGTCCGGTTAAATCAAAATCTGGTAAATGTCCGTTTATCGCAACCCTGGTCATCTCGTGTGATGGATGTCCGAATCTCTTAAAATATTCAGAACATTCTCCGTATCCAAGAAAACTTCCAGGATAACACGCTACCATATCAACAGATATAACGTCATTATACTTATATTTATTATTCCATAATCCTCCGTGTCCATATTCTACACAGCTTTTATGAATATCTTCAAGAAATTCCGATCGTGTTGGTTTCCATAAATTTTTCTCCTGAGCGAAATGAACAGCAACAGACGGAACAGTAAAACAATTATTCAGTAATTGTCTAACTTTGACATCGTCTGAAGTATATTTCAGCGCAAGATGTTCCATTTCTACATTAAGAGATTCTGTACGGCAAATATCACCATTAGGCCGTACAAATTGATCGTAATAATCATATTCTGAACTTTGAAATAACCAAACGGATACAGGGTCACTTTTACTGATATTTTTGATAAAATCAAATATATGTCCATCATAAAATTTAACCACTCTATCTCGTGGAAATATTGTTACTGCTGAGGTCCACGCATGCGAATTATGATATCTATAGGAGCTCCTCTTGATTCATATTTCGATTTGTATAAAATCTCTCCGGTTAGCGTTTTTACCGTTATTGGGAATTTTAATTTCTTTTCTAGTTCAGCGACATCTTTGATAGACGCTCCGGTATCTTTAACTGATTCTGCCCACGTATTTATTTTTTTACGTCGTAAATCTGTTAAACCATTACCACGTATCGCGTTTGTAAAATGTTCTGTAACTCGTTCAGCTACACAGTTTATTCTTGACTATGACAATCTCATAGGCTTTAGATCCCCGACGTCAGGTTTATTATTAAGCGGATATATTGCATATACAACTGCAGTAACTGGATATGCACGTTTGTAATATGCCTTATCAACACCGGTTAGTATTCCGGGTTTAGATTTATTATTTAAGAGAACAATATTATTTCCTGATTGTATGCGTACTGGATCATGCTTATCACGAATAATCCAAATATCTTCTTCTGTATTTACAATAAGTTTTATTAAAATAAAATATTTTTGATCATCAATGTGATTAATAATTATTCTTCCTCGTTCGTCATTCATCATATTAGTAACATTTCCAACTCTGAATGTTGACCATACATGAGCAGCGCCACTATTACGAAATTCATTTTTTGCTTTACGAATACGTTCGGTTACATCCTCATTTGTTAATGCCAGATCTTGCATCAAAGTATTAAATTTATATTCTGATAGTCTGTCAAGATCGCATCTAGCTCTTTTAGGTTCAATTGCCGATAATTCGTTCATATAATTAAGACAAGTATTTAAATTAACATTTTAGTATATATATATATATATAATGCTTGAAACAAAAAACAAATGTGCTTGGCTCAAAATTGGATATACTTCTACTTGTAATAAATCGTGTGTGAACAAATACTGCGGAAATCATGCACAAAGTATCAAAAATGGAAGTACAGGACCAATACCGTGTATTCAATGTGGTGTTGGAGTCAGAGGAAAAACTCAATTGTGTCTAAAATGTGGCGGAAAAAAATAGAGGGAACTAAAACGACATTATGACGAAAAAAATAATACTTCATCATGTAAATCTCCTATAAATACCGTAGAAGATTATCTGGTCAGTTTTCAAAACAATGATTTAGACAAATAATATTATATATATAAATGGAGCAAAACGAATTTGTGGTGCATCCCATAATAAAAAATTATGAAGCATCCCGAGATGGTGTGATCAGACACTGTAAATAAAAAAAACAGTCGGTAGTCTTAATAATCATGGTTATTTTGTATTTACTGCTGGGGGAAAACATTATCGCTCTAATATATTCGTATTCGAATGTTTTCATGGAGTAGTTAAAAGTGGACTTGTAGTTGATCACATTGATGGAAATCCCAAAAATAATCGGTTATCTAACCTGCAAGCTATTACACAGAGTCAGAATACTGCACGTGGAAATACTGGAAAATGTACAGTATTTAAAAAGAGATCTATTAAATCCATAAATACAGAAACAGGCCAAGAAATAACTTTTCCATCAATATTTGCGGCTGCAAAATATTTTAGCATATATCCACAATCAGTACAATTTGTCGCAAATAAAACATACAAATCTACATATTCATTCAAATATGATCAGTCGATAATATTTGAATATATCTAACTCTGTCTTCCTAACAAAAAACAAATAAATATTTTTTTTTTATACTGTATATAGTTCGACTCTATATTTTGCCATGGGTACCTTCACCGTCGCTGCTCTCAGTGTCACTTTCATTTTTGACAGAATCAAATAACATAATCTTTCTTAATTGCATTACACGATTATCCACGAATTTCTTTTTCTCGTATTCACGAGATAGTTCGGATCTAATATTTTCGATCGAACGTGCAAGAGGCGCAAATATCTTTACCTGTTTGTCATTTACCATTGCCAATGATTCTAACATAGACTGATAGATTAATTTTACAAATTTATAATTGGATGGTAATGTGTATTTATTTTCAAATTTTCTTTGTTTTAATATTTCATAATCGCATAATATTTTTTCAGGATCGAGATTATCAGAGAGATTTATTCCCGTATGTTTTAATTTTTTAATAGCAGAAATAATATCATTAATGTTTTCTTGGTTCATTATATAATAATTATTTCTTTAAAATAAAAAATATTTACAAAACATATAATCACAACACAACCCCATATGAAATTCTAGCTTGCCATATGACATGCTAGCAAGTTCAGGGGCATTTCAATTAATCCCCATGTGACCCCCTAGGTTGTCAAACAACATCCTAGCAGGATCAGAGGAAATTCGAACGACGAAACAGACTGACACAATTTGTCCCCATGTGAACTCCTAAGTTGTCAAACAACATCCTAGAAAGCTCAGAGGATATTCGAAATTAGACGAAACACATTTATACAGACTCAACCCCATGTGATCCCCTAGGTTGCCATATGACATCCTAGCAGGATCAGAGGTTACATATAAACGTATTCTAATGATATATGATTGTATGAACATGAATGTATACAAATGGTGATGATTTTGATTTTTGCAGACGGCACAAACATAAACTTATCCTAATGACATATGATTGTATGAATATGAATATATACAAATGGTGATGATTTTGATTTTTGCAGACAGTACAAACATAAACTTAACAACAAACTTAACTATGGACGGAATACAACGGGGGGGGGGTTATCTACGTCCAACAGATTTTATACAACTCCCCCCATATAAACCCCGGGGAGTGCAAAATTACACCCACCACGTGGTTACATGGTGGGAAAGTTGTATTATTTTTCTGTTGGGTTTCGTACCCCACAATTAATAGCATCCGTCGCCAAATGCAAGATAAAATATCTTTAGCAATTTTGGAGACTCGAACACACGAGAGTCTGCACAACTTCGATCTACGTCCAACCGTCTTACCACTTCGGCCACTGCTCTCTTATCAATAATACAGTTAAATTTAAGTATATATAAAATATTTGCGCTATCTCACAGAACTTGTATTACTAATAGAAATGTAGAACTGTACTTCAATTTTTCAAAATCCATAAAATAATTGCACGTATGAGTTATAGTTCGCTAAGTAACAGACAGACGGACTAATACGCTATACACGTATACACAACTGGGTTTGTACAGGTAACGACATAGTAGTAAGGGAAATAATCGTTTAATTTACTCCGCAGAGTAGCCGAGTTATCTCGCTTTATTATATATACAATTGCTTTAATCATAGGAATTGATTATTATTCATACATTTACTAATCAGATTATTTTTTTTGCCCCTGATTATTTAATCAGACGTTCTACGAGCGTATATACAAATTAATATTAAGAGACTCTCCTAGTAGATCCAGAATGTTTCCTGCCTGGTCAGTAAGTTTGAAATTTATTCTTGATAATAATGGATTATGTACACGTAGATAAACTGGATTAATTGGCTCAGATACAATTAACCACCCGGGCGGATCTTTAGGACTGAATGTGTATAGTATATACCCCTGTTGGGCCTGGTTAGATTTTGAAAGATCTACTTGATAACTGTCATCAATTACGTCACATACTAGATTGACCGCGATCGTAGATGTTATATTTACAATGCCTGGCGATATATGACGTCCGGCACCATGTGGATCATTATTATATTTAAGAATAGTTGGTGTGGGTATTAATTTTTTCCATGAATTACATATTCTTTTAAAGTGTTCATCAATAAGATCATTAACTGACTTCTTTAGCTCTTCAGAGTTAAATCCAGGAATTACAAATGTTGGTAGCTGTTCTTCTGTGATTCCATAATATTTAAGAAATACTGTTTTAAATAAACGTTTATAGCTTACACGCTGAATAGGATCATCTTCATTAACTATATAAGTACTAAGAAATCTATCATCCGGTACGTTTAATGTTTTTTCTCTGTCAACGATAGCCTTATTTACATATTCTAAGTCTGATGCAACTTGATTCAAATGTTGTATTGTTTCAATTCTTTGATTTTTTAAGTCATCGTTGCAGGAAGCGCTGATGCTGGAAAATAAATTTCTTAGATCATTAAGTACACGTCCGTGTTCAGATTTAATTGGTCTTGATTTTGAGTTAATTTCTTCAACATTCATTGTTGCTATTCTTGTTGTACCTTTACCCCGAACAAAATCTATAAAATGATTATACTGTGCATAACCACGATAAGCATCCGGATTCTCTATAAACGGATAAGTTTTTCGATATTCTGGAGGTTTTATAAATTTTTCAACATCTACGACGAAATCAAATCGTTGTGGTTCTGGTGGTCCTTGATAAATCGGTGGATCTTCAGGCCATCCTAATACTGATCTAATCGAACTTTGATAAATATCTACAGAATAATCAGGGGAATTTATTTCAATAACCGCAGATAGTGTTGGTTCGTAGGCAGGAATTGCTATTTTTGATTCTTTTCCTGTAATAGATTCAATTCTGCGTTGGAACTCATCATTAATCTGTTCTATTTGATAACTGCCCGTTGGAATAGCAACTACTTGCCAATCAGGAGTTTCATCAGGCTTATTCTTATTAGCGAATACTAATGAATTATTTGGCTGTAGTCCACCAAATGGTTTTGATCTAATATTGGGCCAGCTATAATAAACTCGCAATTGCGCTAATGCTATTTCTTTTGCAGGAATTGATGTTGGAAAATTGACACTAAACTCAGGATTAGTCGAACTTAACGATATCATAGTAGTTTTTGACGGAGTTGTATTAGTGACGATCTGCTGAAGTAATTCCCTGTCTGTCATTATTATTATTGTTGTTATTTAATTCATTAAAATCATTAGCGATCACCTTAAAAGCGTCATCATAGGTTTTCATCATCATCGCAAATTCAGTATCGGATATTTCACCATCACTAACACACGAAGAAATGTACAAAGATAGTTTAGAGCATGCCTCTGCCACTGTATGTAATTTAATCATATAATCGTGCAAT